>JABUQX010036440.1:32500-74096 GCA_015478945.1 Trachelipus rathkii | reverse complement strand
TCTCGTCGTGATCTCTCATGATCGAAGACACGCTAGGATACTCGGTTCGGTAATCGTAAATTTCTTCTCCTTGCATTTTTTCTTCGTTTCTACGCAAATCAGAGCAAGGTTTAGGTTTTCGATTAGGAAAGTTCACGGGAGTAGCGACAAATTCCCCGCTTGTTTTCATTACCTCGTCGATATTGTAATATTCTCGACACTCATCCCCACTATATTTTTGACGCCCATCAAGTTTTTTATTCCGCTGCATCTTTTTTGGATTTGTGCTTCGGTGATGGGCTCGATCTAGAGCCTTATTTCTGTCTTACAATTGTAGACTATATCTTCATCTGTATGTCCTATATACCGAATTGATGTGGTTGGCTGATGATAATAAGTCATTTTGAACTGGACGTGACGTGTAATGAGGAGTTCTGGTAGTGAAGTGTTTCTAGAACATGTGTGAACATTAATATCGCCCACCTGCAGAGTGTTTATATTTTATTATGACAGCTGTCCTTTACTTTCAATTTACATTATTTTACTTTTCATTAAGATTGTGAGGTAGAATGATAGCGTCTCAGGTCTTTGTCTTTAAATTTGATATAAATCTACGAGAGTAAGCAGTTGTTTGGGGTCTTGAGATCGACGTGGCCTATATCGCCCACTGCAGGTTTATTATGACGCGCCTTCTTCAATTCTTTTCTTTTCATTAATGTTGGAGGAGAGGCGTCCAGGCTTTCTTTATTGACTCGAAAATCGAATGGGGTTGAACGAGAGGCCCAAAGCCCTTCCGAAGCTCTTTCGATTTCGTATTCCCTTCTTTTGTCAAGATATGAAGCGATGTGCTCCGAGGTTTGGAGATCAGGGGGGTATAAATTGTCAATATTCTTCGATTCCTTTTTTTTAATTAACGTTGATGATGAAAAGACATTCGGATCTTCGTTGTCAGCTCGATAATCGAACGGGGCTGAACAAGCGGACCAAATCCCTTCCGTAGCTGTGATATTATCTCCTCTTTCCAGGTAGGATGGGGAAAAATCGACGGTTTCACTTTGACGTTGTCCAATTGCCCATCAGAGGTTCCTTTCGACGGAAAATATTTATATTCTTCTTCAATTCCTTCTTTTTATCCAATTTTGGCGAAAAGACGTCCGGGTCTTTACGTTTAGATTTTACCTTTTCTACCTCAAAGCTAGATAGGTAATGTTCCATGGCTTTAGTTGGTGCAAAATTATTAACATCGGTGATAGTTTTTATACTACACGCTTCAGGTGTATTTTTAATTTGGAAGATGTTGATTATTTTTATATTATTTGGGATATAATTACTTATTTTGTGTGTGCATTCAATCAATTTCCTTTTTTCTTACATTACGGATCCTATTTTTTATCATTTTAAAAGATATAATCCTGTCATTACATTATCTATTGTCATTATTTTTCTTATCTTTATTTTGTTTGTTAAATTTTTTCGATGATCTAATTCTTTTTCATTTTTTTTCTGTTTTTGCTTTTTGTGTATTTAAATTTTTACGTAATCTCATCCAAATATTGTAAGATAGCTGCGTTAGTGATAAATATGTATCGTTGGTCAGTAATTGGGGACCTTTTATATTGATAAGAGCGTTGGTGTGGAGGTAACTATTTGTAATCATGGGATATACCGATTTAACCTATGTAATAAAAGTTAATATCATATAGTTTTATATTTCTTAAGATAAAATTTTTAAATAAAATGATAGAAAATTAACATTCCCACAAACGCTACAATATCCCACACTCACGTGTCAGTATCTGAAAGAATCTAATCAAATTTTTGATATCTTATCGTATATATCGTTGGAGAATGTTTATAAAAATCTCAGTTACTAGCTGATTGTTTCTACCAAAAATCTCGATAAATTACAAGACTTTATTGATAATCCAGTATATTATTTTCTTCTGCGTGATTCTCTGTGTACAGCAGGTATTATGTAATTTTATTTATCCATTTTGTGAAAATTATAACAGTTTGTGTAATTTATTGGAAGATTTCCGACTCAACTCGGATTAATTTTTTTAAGTGACAATTTTAATACAGCGATGATTGATCCTTATATTACTCCTAAGGTTAATACAAGACTTATATTCGGCGTAATTTCATGGACTATATTCGCTTCATTTTTTGATCTGAAGCTGCGTAATGTTAATAAGATTCATCTAAATGCTTTCGACGTTATCGTATATTTTTTCGATAACTATTTATGGAAGTATATACAAATAGAGAATCACTTGCAGCGTAATATATTCATGACTAGAGTCGGTATTGCTCAAAGATTTCGAGTTTCTAAGAGTTTTTTCTTTTTACGAAAGAGTTTGTTAGATGTGTTATATTGAACTCTCATCTTTGTTTTCTATAATGTTGCTTTATAAAAAACTCTTTTTATCAGTAGATAAAATTAAATCCCGCTTTGCAAATTTTTTCGATTATATCTATATCTTCAAAGTACATAATCTAAATATGCAAATTAATCTCAAAATCTTAATACATCAAACTTGCACATATAATATAAATATTTTTTTATTTTTAAAAAAAAAGGTTGAAACAGGAAATTAAATTAAATTGCTTTTAATTGAAATGTATTTTTAATAATATAAAAATTATAATAATAAATTTAAAATTTAAAGTATATAAATAATTTATTTTTATTTTAATTAAATTAAGAAAAGATTTAACTTAAATTTTAGTATATTCAGCATAAACATTATACATACCTTATTACCTCGCGAATTATATAAATACCATTTATCTTGTGCTCAGAGTATCGTGCTATCATATTGTTTTTATTTTTACAATTTTTTATCATTTCTAAGATATTATTAAGAAGATTGATGTTGCGATATTTTTTTATAATAGTGTAGTCATTTTTTATTCTATTGTTCACGATATATATTTATAATACTTATAATTAGTAGAATATAATCCTACGTAGCTTTGTTTGAATAAATATTTTATATAGTCATATTATATGAGGTGTATTATTTCTTACCTCTTATCAATACACTATCGCTTATAGATAGAATTTATTTATATTTATTTTACTCACTAATTTACGATTCTATCGTTCTTATTGTAAATATAGCTAATTGTAAACATAGTTGCCAATATGTATGTCTTTTAATAAAGCTTGTTTATCTTATATATTCCTATCGGTTCTCTATTGTTTTCTCAATATACCATATCATAAATATATTTTTGTGGGGTTTTTATTTGATGTCAGTCTCGCTCATCAATTATAGAATATCACTAGTAAATTCAATTTCATTATATACTCCTCATATCGTCTATTACTCATTTTTTTTTTGGAATTTAGAATTAGTGATTGTTCTCATATTTCTCTTATTAATATAAATAATAATAATTCTTATAGTGAAATATTATAAAACAAATTTCATATATGTTTTTGATATATAATTAATAATATAATATTATTACTGGAAATAAATATATTTTATAATTAAATTCTTTTTAATTCATTTTATTATATATTTATTATTATTCACTCATTACTTAGTTTCTAGTTATTTACATCAGTCTATTCATATTATCATCGTCGGTGTTAATGTTACTATACGTACTTATCTATTATATATAAATATATAGGATCGAGAAAGTGCCATATATATTACATGAATGTATTAAAATCGTGTATTCCTTACTACAAGAATAGATAACTGGAGGTGTGTGGTAAGTCAGATATTAAGGTTATGTTGCGGTATTATATATATCTTCTCTCATAGTTGTAAAATCGTCTTTTGTGTCAATATTATAAACGAGTAGGAATAATATAAAAATAATATATTTATTATTAATATATATATATATTGTTCTTTAAGAATTTCATGCCTCATTGTATGGGATATATATACAAATATAGTGAAGCAAGATAGGCGGTGGTAATATAGTTGGAATGAAATATTTTGTACTTTATTATACTCATAATTTGAATAATTGTGTAATTATTATAATTAATCAAGCAGAATCTGCTTAGGATGGACGATTTTGTAGAGATTAGCTAAATAACGGTTAAGACTATCCAGGTTTATAGGTGATTATGCAATGTTAACTAAACATGTATCTTATAAATGATAAGATATCAATCGAAAGGTATAAAGCGTATGAAAGTCTTTATTGGAATCTTTATTACCTCCAATTAATCATGAATATATTCATCTATTTTGCTCGAATAGACAAATTAGTGTGAACATGATACGTAAAGGTAGATGAGAGGGTGGTGGCCAGGAATATTTTTGATGTGTATAATCTCTCTGCTCAGATTCGTTACAGTGGCGATGTAACGATAGTGTCTCTGTGAAGTGTTAGAATGTATCTTGCATACACGGTTTTCTCTTTCATATATAATACATAGAATGTCTTCAGCTTTGTTTCGGTTTTTGATACCGATATATTTCTTCTGTGTGTTATTTTTTTGTTTGTATATTTGTAGTAGGCGTTAGTGTGTCTATTTGAACTGTTTTTTCAACACTCAAATGCATGTATCTTCGTGTAGCTGAATGGTTTGATTTGATTGTGTGGTTATCGAACGATATATTCCTTTTTTTTTATTATAGAAAGAGATGATATACAGTGGTGTCGTGATTAGTATATATATCATACTCTGTATATTTAGTTCCTTGTGCTTGATCATTAAATCTCAAATTTTTTATGGGTCTCATTAACACACAACTGCTCTCTGATAGGGACTATACTGTATATTCGTTCATCGTATTCTTGCAGAGGCGATGAGACATCAAAAGATGGGTAGATGTATCGGAGATATAATGTATATTCTTTTAACGCAAATGCAGGTTGCTTTATGCATCTCTGCTCCTCACTACTCTGAGCTTCACCTTCCTTCTTACAATATGGTACATTTTTGTGGTTGACATTCGTTCTGGTGCCTCTTACAGGCCTCCTCTTTGGTGTGATAGGATCTTTTTCTCCTGTTTTCATTATTGCGTGATTTTCATTATGAATTCTGTTTTTACATATCTTCTAAGATGAAAACTATCTTCGTCGAGTTTAAAGATGTCAATCTGATGCGGTTAGCTTTAGCTGGCTCTCAGAGTGACATTTCGTCGCATGAGAGCGGAGTGGGCATGATTCCTATCGGGGTGACTGTTTCCAACTCGACCGGGCGGATTTCTTAAGATTGATAAGATCTGGACAGGGCTCTATTTTCGGTCTTTCCTCAATTGTAAATGAAATAAGTTGACGTTTATCATTCTCTTCGTGCAGATCTATATATACTTAGACCAGTCATTATTTTATTATAATAAATTGTATAACGATTTTTAGTTTGTGCAATAAAGGGTTGTAGCGAAACTTCTTTTTTTGGTTTATATCGTCACTCCGGCCGTCATCTCGCTCAGTGATAGTTAATCAGGTGCTTATGGTAATACGTTATTGTAAAATAATATTTCTCTCGCCGTTATTTATCTGATGTATGATTAATAATATTAATGGTATGCGACGTTTTTTATCTACGATAAGCTCTATCGGTGATTGTTGAACAAAATGCGATAAGAAATTCGTAGCATCATCAATTGCACGTTCCTCGATGGCGCAAAATAATTATCCGCACTTTGTGCCCATTTTAAAAATATGTATGGGCGGGTAGTTCATGATACGCTTGAGTCGTTAGAATAGGTTAGCCTATCACTGATAATTTAAAAATAATAACACTATATATATTTCTCATTAAGATTGATCATAATTCAAGCTCTTATTTATGTGTGACGTTCTCTATTAGTTGGAATTATCTTTCTTATATTCGTCGTATTCCTACTATTCAAATCGCTTCTCTTCTCGGTGGCGCGCCGTTTATATCTCGTCCCGTACCTTCAGAAACGTCGGTCTCCTAGGTTAATATAGTAATGATTAAATGGCGATTTTTTATCTAAATGTTGTTGAAGTTTATTAATATATAATGATTGTTGCGTCCGCTACCGTACATATTTTGAGTTTTGTGTTTCTCTCCAGGTTTAAGGTGGTTTATAAGGTGTTTGTAATGTTAGTCACTGATTCAGAGGAGAACCTCAGGCTGCGGAGAACTGTATGGCGACGATTCAGGCCTTTCAGCCCTTAACGGATTATCGCTCACGTTTGTAATTTTTTTATATTGTGGTAGGCTCTTTCCAGGGTTCAAGGTTCCATAAAGGGTGCCTAATTCGCTGTTGCTCTTAGCGTTGATCGGCAGGGTGGTCGAGTTAAGTATATGGAGAGAATGTTAGTATCGAGAGACTAATTGATCTTAGTTGATAATGTTGGTGGATGCGTTGTGTACCAGGTTTCTTGTGAGCGCTTTGAACATATTTGCAGATTTGAGGTACTTGTTAGTGTAGGTCGAGACTTATCTCTTCTGATTATGTCCGATGCGTGACAAAATAGTATTGTGTTGGTGGATCTGAGCATCATTAATTTTGATAATAAGATATATCTAGGTGGATTCGGTGGCAAGAGAGAGAGTCATTTTTGTGTTTATAATCATCGGGTGTATTTTTCTGGTGGGTCCTTCTTTAATATTATCTTTTTCCTTGGCTGTTGTGAAGATTTTTAAACGAACTACTGTGTGTCTTTTTTAGGAGTGTCAGTTCTACTGGTGTTGTTGTTAAATGATAGTTTGTTAGGATTGTGTTCAAGTGAGACTGGTGCTTGTATTGATGTGTGAGTTGGATTTGTTTATGTGTATTTTTTTCACGGTTGGTTTGGTTTGTATACCTCGGTGGGAAGATTAGGATATTATTGGTTTGTCTAGTTCAATAATCTGTCTGGTGGTAAGAAGACGTTTGTGTATTGAGTGACGAGGAATTGCTTGTGCGTGATCTTTGTTTCTCTATGTGTGATTATTGGTTGTCCTTTCGGTTTAGATTCGTTATGCTGGTGCTTTTGTGTTGCTCGAGCAGTATATCATTAGTAGCGATATGTGAGTATTGTGTTCCTTTGTTATATGAGTGCATAGCCTTTTTGGTGTCTGCTCTTGAGTTTACGTTGCTGTTCACTCTTATGTTAATGTCGACTCCACTCGAATGAAGGTGATAGTTGTAAGAAGAGTTTTGTACTGGACTTTTGGTAATTGGGAATATGGAAATTATGGATAGTTTTATTGATGATTTAACTACGCTATGTCACATGTTGTGCGTATACTAATTATATTTGAATCGAGGTCGTGTGATGAATATTTTTTTCGCCTTGTTTATTAATTCTTGAGAGTTTTGTTGATAATATAGCTTATATTCAGCAAGTATCTTCTTATTATTGTGTATTGAGTGAGATATAGAGATAAAGTTGTGTGGATAGGTTTTACTTGTATAAAAAGGACTTATGATTTATGAATATTTATCTAATAAATTGTTATTCTTATATTTTTCTTAACTAGGTGTTAGTTAACTTATATATACCACGATAGTAGATAATTCTATTTGTACTCTTTTTACTTTTTTTCTGATTTCTCACTAGATTCTCATTATATCTCACGTAATCTAGATATTCTAGTATGTTTGCTAATTATATTATTTTTACTCACTTTTGATATCTTGTATTTTGTTTCACTATACTACAATTCTGAGTCGTGATATATGGTCTATGATGTTATATTAAAGCTCTGTATTTTAATCATTTCAGTGCTTCTTGAATGACTTTAGATTGTTTGGTTTGAGTGTTTTTTAATTAGTTATTTGGTGGATCTTCAACTTAGTTTGTTACATTAATGCTATTCGTGCGATATTTTGACTATTTTATTGCATATTACGCACAAAACCCCCAACAATATGAAATATTAATATTAATTCAAAATTAAAGTATTAGGCGACTTCTTTGTGGCTTCTCTCAATCTGGTAATCTTTTTCAGTGCAGCCTTCCTTTTCGTGGCTCTTGTTGTGTCTGTGATAATATTTTCTTTTACCTCTTATTGGAGTTATTTTTCTCGAATTCAATGTGTCTTATTAAGATATCGGTTGATGAACCTTATAAATAATTATAATTTATAAAAATATAAATTTAATTAGAAATAATGTTAAGGTGAATTTTGTGCATGGCTTTTCTAAAGATACTATATCTTCCTCTGCACCACCTTAGAGCAAAAATAACACTTAATTCCCCTGTTTTTGAACGACGTGTTTTCTTCATTTTCGGAGAATGCTCTCTTTATACTTTATATATTTCCTCATCACATCATTCACTACTCCGATGTGTGCTTCCGTATTTAAGTAGTTGTTATGTTTCCTCCATTATCTAAGAATTAATTTCTACAGTGTTCGTCTGTGTCAAATTTTAAGCTATAAAAATTTATCATATTTCATATAGTGAATTTCTTTCATAAACGTAATGAATATAATATGATTACTTAAGTATATTATTTACTCTAAATATTAATATAATATTCATATCTATATCTAATTTATATTAATATCTTATTAATATATATTTATTTATTCCAATATATCCATAAAACTTTAATACTACAGTCTTTATCAATCCTAACTACTCTATTATTTGTCAATATGGGTTGAGCAGATGAATCATACGATTCATTTTAATTTTGGAGTTCTTATTAAAATAGATTCTATACTAGTCAAATTAAAATTTTACCTTGTCTCCTTTCTCAAAGGAATAATATAGGCCTCATCGAACAGATTTATACTCACTAATCTTATATAAATTCAAAACTATTCTCTGCTTTCTTTTCCTTCTCACATCTACGCGTAGCGTCTTTTATAAGTAATAGTCATATCTAGGGTAATTGTCTGGATGTAGGATATCTTTTCCACCTTCATCGGTTGATTTAACAACGGTTTCAATCTTTTTTATATATCTTTTGACGTGAGTGGTTTCTTCTTCTTTGTCAGTTTCTGATGTCGATGAATTGGATTCACCGGCTTTCGGAGATAATTTTGAAGAATTAGAGCTATCAGAAGATGGAGATGAAATCGACTTATCACTTTCTTCCTCCTTGTGAGATTTCATATTCCTCATAAAATCGAGCAGTTTTTGCTTCTCTTTTTTGCTCAAATCTTTAAGCTTTTCTTCCTAATTTTTTTTATCTTTCTTGCAGCAAGAACGCGACTTCATTCTTTTTCGATTTCTTCATTTAAGTGTAATCTGAAAATTTTAATGCAATGAGAAAAAAGATCAATATAGCTAGTTTCTTATCTCTATACTCATTCTTATAATCTATCATTATTTTCTTTTAAATAATATTATAGTCCTTAAATAATTCTTCCATGTGTTGTAGATAAATTTTGTATATATGGATCATTTTATTTTATATCGTGGTATTCTAATCTTAACTCGTATTTTTATACAATTAATTTTCTTCATAGTTCAGAAAGTTGTGTAGTTCTTTTTGCTAAATGAAACACTTTCAATACGTTACCAAAATCTGAATGTGAAAATCTTTGGTTATTCTAGACACAATAAATTTACATATCTTAAAGTACATGATATATATAAATAAATATGTTAAAATAAATTATATAATTAATATATATATAATATATATAAATATATATATATATCTATATATATATTATATTAATTATATTAATATATAATTAATATTATTATATATAAATATATATTATATTATATATTATATATATATATATATATATAATAGTATTATATATAACTATAATATAATTTTATAATAGGAAATGGATTTTATAAATTTCAAATTTGGAGTACAGACTGTTTTACTGTATGTATAAAATAGTAATGTGTATACTATTAATGTTTGTATTAATTAGATATATTAGTTATTTATTTAATTATTGATATACTAAAGTATTTGTCAAAGTTTGATTTTTTTCTCTAAATCTAATGGCTTGTCTCGATGCGATTTCAAAAAACAGTTTACTCATTTTATTACGTGTTTAACCTTTCATAATAAAATTATTTTCACTTACGCTATGTATTGACTTTGTAACCTGAAATCAAAACTATGGTATACAATAAAAATTAATTCAAATCATCTAAATAAAAATTAACTCACTCGTAAACATATTTGTGTCATTTGGGATTGTTGAGAGTTGTTTTTCTTCTAGTATAAGCGTGAACCTAAATTATTAGGTGAGAATATAGCATTCCTGAATTCATATATGTAAAGCATGAATATATTTTTTAAATAGATAATTAACTTACGTGTTATCTATCTACTCTATATTGAACAATTTTTTTCAAAGTGCAATGACATTATAAATTCTCCTTGATAATAAAACACTAGTTCCAGATTTGTAAACTCTTATTTAATTTATTAATTGCTAATGCATATACACAATATTTATTCTTTTCGATTGGGTAATTGTTATTGTATTATTATTCTAACATACTTACTGAGCTTCACAAAGCTTTTGTGTGCAAAAAATTCTCAAAGATCATTTTCATACACAATAACTTCAAGGAAAGAGCATACCTTAAAAACTTCTATTTATGTTGTAAACCACTTTATATTGTGGAACTATGTGGTAAACTCATCGCAAATTAGATCACAGCGAAATATATTCTAAAGTCTTTAACGTATTATGATTGTCCAATTTCTGTGAATGGCTCATGTTCTATAAATAAACTAACCTTATCGAATTTTTGAGTATTAGAAATTTATGTTTGTGTGATACTCACTGAGTTTATTGATATATTTACCTTTTTGTAACATTTCTCCTAAACATTATATCATGGGATCAGAAAAATATCTCGGTATATATGTAATTCAAGTTGTTAGGCTCTAATGCAAGGTCGATTTTTTTTAGTAATAAATGTCAAAAAATATGATAATTGTCCTCATAATTATATATACAATATATGACAAATATTCTTGGGTGACGTATATATTGATCTTCAATATCTAATTGTCTAACATCGTGTTGGTTGAACATATAATATATATGATAACATGGTGTATAGATTTTTTTCAGTTTTTTTAGAATAATGGGTATTTTTATTTTTAGTCTTATTATTATTCTTTACGTTGTAAAGAAGTGTTTGTAAATATCATACTTTTTATAATAAGTATCTACTTCTACCTGGTACTAGGCTATTAGTAGGTTTAATTATATATCTGTTATGTATTGAGGTATAGTATTCAATGTTTTGGCATCTTAGTGCTCAGTGTTACTTACTGTAGTTATATTTAGACAACCTCTTTCATATATTATAAATAATATATATATAACATCATAATGTTGTGATAACCTGATATAATTTATTACAGGTATTAGGATAACATCAGTAGAATGTGTGGAAGATAGGCGGTTTATAGAACAGTGGTGACTAGAGGATATATTAAAAAATTTTAAAATATAATTTTATTTTCATTAACATTGTGTAATTTGACTTAGCGTTCCATGACGAGAGAAAACAGAGAGAGAAGAGAGGAGAGAGAGAGGAAGAGCGAGAGAGAGAGAGAGAGAGAGTTTCAAATTTGATGATGTACGTAAGGATATGTAAAAAATACAGATATTTTGCGAAATTAAAGATGTTAAAAGGTTTATTTATTTAGGCCGAGCAAGTTAAAAATTCTAAAAATTCTTTAAAGACTGCAAATAAATGATTAGGGAACGTATATCTCCGAATTTAACGAAGTTTTAAATAATTATATCAAATACTTTCTTTAATTTCACGTTAAGTATTAAATCATTTCAAATTACGAAATATGAAATAATTACTAATTACGTTAAATGATTTCAATTTACAACACATTTGAATCAAACATCTAGATAAATGCTTAACAATTATATATTCTTTCGATTGGATATATGTATTTTTATAGCTATAACTAAGATTAATGTTTACATTCAAAATTCTCAAAAAAGTATAACATTGGTAAAAGTATTTTATATTAAAAAATTACATACCTTACAAATTTATAATATATTTGTATACTTTATTTCGTTAGTAATGAAAATCATGCAAGGATTATTCACAGGTCAAATTTATCTTGAACGTATTATGAATTTGCAATATCCATAATTTTTTCTTGAAATATAACTATATCCTATACAGTATTTTTGAATTTAAATTTAGTTGGTTATTATTATATTAATTATATATATATATTATATTAATATATTAATATATTATAGTATATTATATATATTATCTTATATATATAAGGGTATAGGCTAGGTACGTGAGTAAGGTACGGTTATATATATAGGAATATTACTTTAAAGTCTATATACCAAATTTTTAGTAACACTATACTCAATATAACTGGTTTAATACATTTTATTCTTTCTTATTTGTTCTCTCATATTATAATTCTCATTCAAAACTTAATATGTTAGTGCAAAATTGTAAAGAAGCTACGATATGGAAATTGATCCAAATCTTGTTCAGTTCGCAATTAAGCTATGATAGCACTGTAATATTATTTGTGTTTGCTCGATATTTTATAGCGCTACTATACGTTGGTTACTAATTGTGTGCAAATTTTAAGGATCGATTCTACATAAGTTTGATAAATTTCAATTTCACGAAGTCAAACTGAAAAAGTTTGCTGTGGTAATTAGGATGGATGGATTACTTGAATATACGATCCTTCTCTCAGTTGGCAATTTAAGGCTCAGTTTTGAACGGTAAATTATAGCGTCTCGGAGTTAGAAGCTCAGTGTCACTAATTTTCGCAGAGTTTAGATGGCTCATTCACTAGATTTCGCATTTAAGGGTGGCTCATTAATAGATTTCGCAACTTTTATGAGCTCATCTTAACTCATATAGAATAATCGAATATGCGAACTAAAAAAGTTTTTTGAGAGAGGAAAATCGATGTCCCTTTTCAGTTCAGCAAATTCAAGGCTGTCATTCACTAGGGATGGGTTTTCTATCCAATTTATGTTATATAGCTGTTCACACTAAATTTTGGGCAAGTTTAGGCTCATTACTTAATTTAAATTCGAAGTGTTTCTGAAATGAATTTTATAAATGTTATTTAATTTTTTCGGGCGAGAAAATGATCCACCAATTTATAAAACATTAGGCTTTAATGGCGGAATAGTTAGCGGTAATGTCAAGCTTCTTTGGTACTATTATTTTAGGAGTTTCATTCCATAGATAGTAAATATTTCGACTCATAATGATATTGTGTGCTGCATCCACTAATTTTGCAATTTACAAGGCATCATTTCCTAACTAATAAAAATTTCCGAAATGTCGGGAATCGATAGGATGGAAATGTGTTTGGTTTGAAGGTGAGACAGATAATAATACTTGATTAGCGCAATTTTTAAATGCTTTTGCTTCGAGTTTTAGCATAATATATTATATGCTAATATAAGGCACTACTAATTGGTGCGACAATTTTAAGAAGCTCTCTCCTATCAAAAATCAATATCTAATATTTGTGGCTCTTTAGTTTTATAGAATATAAAACAGGTAATAGTTAATTCATCGTGAATAATGTCTGGTACTTGTTGGAAAAGTTCGATTTTTTGAGGCACTTTACTGAGATAGTTTACTAACATAAATTATTTTATTCAACGCTAAGAATTAAATCTCCACTACATACTCTTTTTATATATATATATAAAGGTGCGTTCTTGCTGAATTTTTTGTATCCTTTCCTCATAACTAGTATCATAGAGAGGGAGAAAAAATGGAGCCAGTTCCTTATCTCATTTGATATATGTGTGAGTAAAATAGAGAATCTGGATATATGCGGTTATATATATAAATATAAGGATAAGACCTAAGAAATGCAATACTATTTGAACAACAGGTCATCACGAAGTAATTAATCAGTACAGAGAATGTTTTGCAGACGTGGTAATTTATTAAACTTCGACAATCATGTCTAATTAGAGAAAAAACTCTAAAAAGTATTTGTGAAACAAAGAAGTTCTGCCTTTTTCTGGTTATATTAGATGTAAAAAAGAGACAAAGTATGTTACATTTCTCAATCGACGGATGAATTAATTATGTTCCATATATTAAAGAAAATATATTGTATGAATTATATTATCTATAATCTTATATTTTTTCTCTTATACTATGATCATTTTTTATTTAATACATCATGAACGCACTGGTTACGTGTACAAGACTATCTATGCTGAGATGAATGAACTAGTGCTTTGTAAAAAATTGGTAACATCTAACATCGGCCGAAATCACCGTGAAACAAACACGATCTATTTTACACGCGACTATAATTGAAGACGCTCACGACACCTCAGGACGGATGGTGTTGGTTTCGTCTCGGGTGCAACTAACTATACTAAAAAATTGGTTTATTTGATTTCATCTTGTATATCTAAGGAATTTATCGAGTTTTTAGTTAAGCATCAAGCTATTGTTGGTCTATGCTACGACTGTTTTTGGTACTCGTTTTCTTTCATTCTCACTACAGAAGTTATTTATAGAATACGAGGTTTTCGAAATAAACTGAATCCCACCTCAACATGAGAGGCGCGGTCATATGAACCCCATATATTTTCTACATTTTCGTTACGCGTGAAATTTAGTACAGTCGAACGATAGGCCGGCGTACTGGCAATTTTCGAGAGTATTTATTGCGATAGAAGCTTATTTACCAAATAGACTTTTATGCGAATGGTGGCGTGTACATATTCTATTCGTCGAATTACACGTGGAAAATGTGAGAGATCAAAACGAAATTACTTATAAATAAAATAAAAAGATATACTTAACAGCCTCTTCGTTCGCCCTAGTTGGCAAAACATCAGCCGAATTTCGAGAATAGGGAACGATTTGCATAGGAATGGCTACTTTTAATATTGTTGCATTTAATTATTAATATTTTGCTTCAGATCAAGAACCATGGTATTATATAAAATAAACAGCCATTTCTTTATATTCTTGTGTAGATCCGTGGAAATTTAATTCATTCTATGAGTGAGTGAGTATAGTATAAAAAAAATCTACGATTTTCTGTAACGCGTATTCAGAGTTCATTTCAATCGGGTCATAAAATTATTTACGTTAATGGGTCCATAAAAATCACTAAAAAAACATCATGAATATCAATTTTAAAAGACTTTTTAAAATAGGCATAAGGAAAAAAATACGTTCATGCTCTATTATTAATATATCATTATTTGTTTCATATGAATATAAAATGAAAAAATTAAAAAATTATAGATTAATAATAAATATATTTTTTTAATGAAATTTAAATTTTAGGATTTAGTGGCGTCACTTACCGACCGATATTTCAAATTTTTCTTTCGCAGTTGTTATCACTTCACCATGGCTTTGTTAACCCTGATGCAATCATTCTAATTTATTGTAACTAAACATAAAAACAAGCATCGGAGCAATGGGAAATAATTAAATACATTCGCGCCAGGGTGAAAGTAAAGAAATAATTTTCAATCAACGGAATAAATTTTTAAGTCTCACTTCATCGTTTAAGATATTATGTGCACACATCTTTATGATAAAATGATATTTCAAGTTATAAAGCAAGATGATATTTTAAACATGCTCAAGAAGCCTGTTTTAATTTTTTGGGAAGGGAATGTATTAGGGTAGAAACTTCTTTACGAAAACATATAAATAAATCTGCTAATATTAATTTAACGAGGTCTCATTTTCATGGCAAATTTAAAACAATAAATACAATACGAGACAAAAGTTAGGAATTATCTTAGAGAGAGTAAAAATTATGCATTCAATATCAAGAATTTATTATGGGAATCACCGAAATTTTTTAAGACATTATTCTAATGAATATTATATACGACCATGGTTATTTTACATCGTCTCGATTTAATTACCAAACAATACTCGTGATTAAACCATATCTACCTTTATCAAAAATGAATGGTAGAATTTAATCTCAAAATGGAAAAAGTCTTGTTTTTGAGGAAAACCGCTAAATAATTTATTTTTTGCTAAAAGCTATATGAGGTTACAATCAGATACTAATCATTAATTATTTAATTCAAGAGTGTGCTCAAGTTAATCATCTTAAAATATATCTTAAGGAGAAGAGGGAGATGAAAAGTGACTGGAGCATTTGTGAATATCAGAAATCACCACGAAGAGTGTGATAATACTAATTATCCATTTTTCTGAATGGAACAAAAATTTTCGTGAATAAAAGGAGGTATTTAACAGGTGGTACGAAATTACAATTTTAGGGAGATTGGGATACTGAATATGGGAGAAGCAAAATAATTCCCGCGTCTAATGTGTTTATATTTGCTAACATAATCTACAATGCACATATTCAACTATAATATCTGCAGAGTGACGATTTTCATAAACGAAATACTTTATAATGTATTAAACTTTTCTTTGACTGCGTAGCGTCTATTTAGAATTACATATTGAGCAGCTAAATTTTAGTAGTTTATTTTTTTGTTGGTATCGCGAATATTTTTGGGACGTGTCACGCCACTATTCTATTATTGCATGATGAATTACAGGGATGGATAGAGGAGCCGTTTCTAATAACAAAGGCTTCATTTGTAGCTCATGACGAACATTCAATCTCGTTTTTCTTTAACCACGATTTGCGGTGGTTTTATCTAGAGTAAACTTTGACTACAGTTCAAACAACGTAGAAAAATTAGAAACGACACTTCAAGACTTGCACACCACAAACAATCTAGGGACTCGAAATGATTTGCATTTGTATAAAGTGAGTATTCGCGATCGTAACATCTCATTTGCTGTTCCTCCATTTCGGCGTTTTGAAAACGTTATCCAGATCGATGAACAGTGCAGAAATGGAACCAGTGACGTCCGAGGAGACTGATAAAGAAAAAAATAAATCTGCTGAAAAATCTATAAAATATATATAGTTGTCTGAAAAATTATGAGGCTGTTCGTAACAGTGCTATTCTAACAGTGCTTAACCACAATTCTACTATATATAAGTCTCGTGTACGGTTTTTCATGGCAAAGGATAAAAAAGCTAACTTATAGCGATATCATCAATTTAATCTTGGGTATTTTATCTAATGATGCTAATCCGGATATCAGCATCCCACACGTCATGGGGCTTCCATCCATAGTGCTACATCTCTTGGGAATTCAACAAACGATAATAAACCCATTCTTGAATATCTTATGTGTGAAAAACCTAGAAGCTAAATTTAAATTTGGACCACTTACTCAAAAATTACCACCTTCACCAAAAACCATTTTATTGAAAGACATATTTTTGAAAAACGTAAACGAGGTTATTCATGAATACTACAAAATTGACACCATTATTCTCTATTTTATAAAACATAATTATTTCCAAAAGAGTTTTACAAGTTCAATGGACGATAAAAATGCCGATTGTGAAATTTTTTTTGAATCGCATTTTCACGACTGTGGAGAATTATTTGTGAAAAGTGAGATTCGAGAAAATAAAGATGGCAAAGAAGAAAAGGAGGTGGAAAATAATGATTTTATAAAATGGCTAAACAATTCACCCCTTAATAATCTCTTTACATTAGAAAAAATAGAATCTAATTATTATCAGTTTAATAATTTGGGCGACCTGGCTCTATCGGCAATTTACCTTTTAAAGAAGCACTTTAATTTTGATCTAAACGAAATTTGTTTTACAGAAAGTGAAATGCCTTTTTTTGAAAATGTCGTCTAAAAATTATTAAATTATTCCGATCTCACGCTCACCCATCCGGAAAACGGGAAGGGGGTTACGAAACCATCGGATGGCGAAATACTCAACTTCTGGTAAAAAGGAATTAAAAGTTCATGGAAGTGTGTAGCTTATTAAGTCTAAAGAAGACTTGAAAATATACAAGATAACAAACCCCAGTTACAGCTTTATGAATTACGAACAGGGCCACGCACAGCTCAAAAACACAGCTAATCAGATAAAATTGACAAAGTTTAGAAAAAAAACTTGTCGCGGAGTAATCAGTAGACCAAATTTGCTAAATTCTGATTTTACGATTGACTAGTTAATTACAATTCATACTACAAGTATCTTCTGTTTATTAAAGTCCTCGATGAAACTCGATTTAACTTATCTTATTCTGTTTCATTCTTTCTCGTTCGGTTTTGCCACTAAATTTAACGACTTTGACACAATTTAATAAAAACTTATATTTTACAAAATTATTTCGCTATTTACGTGTATAATAGCAAATTACAAGAAATTACCTCATACGAACTAAATTTAGTAGGAAAACGAAGTTAGAATTGGTTATTTGTTGAAATTAATGTGTATTTCAAAACTCTGTCGGAAAGATGTGATTTAAAATATTCAATACTGAACGACAGAATACGTAAAAATATGTTCAAAGAACGTGGGCATGAACTTGTAACTAGAAATATACTCGATTTTTCGACTTATAATAATTAAAGACAATATTGTTGTAAACAACATTCATCAAATTATATTAAACTATTCTAATTATAACCAAACATATATTTTATAAATAAAACCATTTAATTCAACTATAATCGAGGCTGTTTATTGATTCATTTTAAATATACTATCACAATTTTTAAGCTTAAATCCTCAATTTTTCGAGTCAGAACTTTGATAGAGCAACGAACCTCATAATTATCAAAATTTGGATCTTGGGCTGTTTGCTTAGAAATGCTTCTTATCTTGAGGAAATTGAAGTGCATCTGTAACCATTTCCAAGAGAGTATTACAGGGCTAAAGAGCGTTTTTTTTAAACGCTTAATTTAATAAAGGACATCGCATGAGACGCGCGGACCGCCAACCACAAATTTATCGTGTCGAGACGTGGATTTGAATACTACGGTGAATTTGCAGTGTTTTTTATGGTAGTTAAAATTTTGGATTCAGAAGAGTTGAATGGCCGGGTCTGATCGGTCGGTCCGATATGCTTTTCTGTATTATGACTGCAACATCGGTTGATATCCCGAGGAAACTTCTGAAAGACAAGTATTGGGTTGTGTCACCGTTAATCCAAAGACATGTCTGAATCGCAATACCACGGGCACGAGACCGAACAAACAAGACACGCCAATAAAGTCGGTTAAATTATGAAGACACTCGACGCGTCGTAACTCTACAAATAGCATTTCGCGAGAAGGAGAGGATGCGAATTTGACGCGAGTGTATGGACATAAAGAGGTATTAGAGGTGTTCCATTACGGTGTCGTGTAATCAATGTAATCGATCAACTTTCTGGGTCTCCGGGCAAAGACCACCACGTATTCGACATAATCAAAAGATATATTAAATATTATCGATACGAGGGGTTTCGAATAAATACGAATAATTACAATCTCTCTTAACGAACGATGTAATGAAACTAGAACAGTGAAATCCATTTCCTTCTATTCAGAAAAGGTGTGCGTTAATTATTACTCATTTCAAGTCACGTATTACACATATGTCGAGTCGAGATTCTGTAAAATAAATATCTAGACGTTCAACGAAGCGTTACCGGGTGCACCGGACTCGAGATCGTACGAAGGCTTTGTGATAATTTATACTCGAACGAGGGCTTTCATATAAACTAAAGGTTACTTTCCGTGGAATGCGAGACGTATGCTACATCCATGAGAGGATGAGAGCGAATAAAATCGATATTTTCTTGGGGAAGGTTTCGGCTGTCATTCACGCAGACGCCTGGACGAGGCTCCTGGACGAGAGCTTACGGTGTAACTACTCTGATTCTATAATAAAACTAGGTTTTTCCACTAGATTCGAGTCGATGACCATTTTTGCTCTTTGAAAGGACGACGAAGTTTTATCTAATAGAGAATTGTCCCTTCATCGAAAAAACAACAAACCTAGAATTGTTGTGGTTGCCGACCGGGGTATGGTAGTTCGATGAGTTTGTGTTAGAGATATAGGCGTATATTCTGCTCTCTCTAGAGTTTCGGTAGTGTCCTGTCTGCAAGTGGCTCCGTGGTAAGCTCGCCGAGAATTACTCGTGACGATTGTATTTTCGTCATTGAAATGTAGAAGAAAGAGGAGAATATATTATTACGTGCGATTAAACCAATACATAGAGCATCATCAACCATAACTTTTCAACAAAGCTAGTCCTATTTGTTAAACTCTGTGGGGAGGCGGTTGGCGCGATTTCCTCCGATCGGACATATACAAACTCTTAATAGAACGACTCGAGAGCGTAAAAGGCTTATTTTTGCGAGACAGTTCATGGGATTTGGGCGTCGATATAGTCGCGTTTCACGAGACGACATAGGGTCCGATATTCCAGAACGATAAAGAGTGAAAGTCGTGAAAATCTGACAATTGCGTTTGCCTGATCTAGAGTAAGGCGTTTGCTGAATCGGTTTTTAGGAGAGTCTCAGAAATAAACATCTTGTGTGATTAATTCCTGAATGGGTAAATTTGTAATTGTCCCGTCCGGGTTTAGGTAGGAGATAGATACTCGGTTGGTTTTCTTGTTCTCGCGAAAATGAAAGTCGAGTTGTAGTGGGTTATTAGGGCTTGAAGTGTGGCATTTTTGAACTCCGGAGGACGGGCCATGAGCTTCTTAACGTACGTGGGAGTTGTTCGTCCTCATCTCTCTCTATCGACGAATATTCTGGTGCAGGTCGGCTTATATGGCGTTAGGTACGCTGAAAGTTATCTTTCTAATTAAACCTCTCCCGTAACCGTTGTTGTGTCAAGCGAACGAGAATCGAGAAGTGAGTGTATGTCATTTTTTCTAGGTTTCGGAGTTTGCTTTCTCAAAAGCACGAGTCGCATTTCGTTTCTCGAAAGTCCATTCGATTTTTCCGCTTAAAAGCTCTGACATATCGATGATGCTTATGTTGTAGATGTAGTTTCTCGCTCCGATGAGAAGGGAGTCCCCGTCCCTTCGCAAAAGTTGAAAATAATCGACGCGATTTCTGCTGCCGTGGAAACTTTGCGATGCTAAGTCAACCGAATTGACGACCAAATTTGGAGTTAGCTCGTGAACCATTTCCAAAGCCGCGGCGGTTGATAACTTCGTCGTCGTAGGAAAAATGACAGGGAAAACGAATATTAAAAATAACGATTTTAAACGCCCGAGTCGACAAAGTCTTGCTCTTCGCCAACCCATGGGTCTTGTGACGCCAAGCGCGCCAGAATTTTCACCAACAAATTTAATATCGAAATCTAATAATGGTTTCATAGCTTCTCTTTGGAGCGGTGGGGGTTGATAAATTGATGTTAGTAGATGGATGTCTTAAGTTAATGTCAGAGCGCGCGAGGGTAGTGGTGTAAAGAAAGAAATGAATGAATAACCAAAAAAAAAAATACTTTTGATAAAATTGACTTTATTTAATTTTTTAGATTTCATTATATTTATTTATGTCCTACAACATCTCCCGAGCAAAATTATATTTAAACCTAAAAAAATGAAAAATATAAAAACAATAGTTAATGTAATTTGTTCATCACTGTAGTAGTTCACCGCCCTTTTATCGTAATTATTCTCGTCGATAATCGACGGTTTTAAGTGATCGGATGTTGATGACTGATTATTTTTATAGTCTTTTTTTCCTTCGCCGTTTGCATTTTTCTCGATCTTTGTTGAGAATGAATCGGCAGTGGAGTTTCTTTTATTATTATTATTGTTGTCACTACTTCTATCGAGTGTTTCAACATTCGCTGTTGAGTTTGAAATATTAGTGATTGATAGGGCCACGTTTTTAAATTTAGTCGTGAATTTATCTCCTTCGTTTAATAAAGATGATTTTGTGCTGATTTTGCGTTTTTTCTCAATAACTAGAAGCTGAATATTGGAGGACTCCACCTCTTTAATACTTGCTTTGGTACCCCATTCGTTCAAAAAAGGGGTCTCGGCGTTGGAAATAGCGCCTTGGGTGGTCGATGGTGTATAACTATCGATCGAAGATAACCTGGTACTTTCAGTGGTCTTTTCGATATTATTTTTGATATCTGCATCTTTTCCTACTACGGGAAGACTATTCTTGCTATTTTCGCGTTTCGTATTGATCGATGGTGTTAAATAAAATAATTCATCAGGTCGATTTAATTTCTCAGTATTTATTTTTTTATTACTTTTAATCGACCGAGAGGTACCGGTATCGCCACTGCGTTCTTTGATATTCGATTGCTTCGTGGCATTAGTAATTGGAGACGAGGTGGTCGAAAGAACGGTTTTTTCTGTTCGAATATTATTTATCAAATTGAAATATCTGACTGAAAACATATCGTTATGTGATGTATAAGATATTGTGGTGGTTTCATTAACTTTCCGGAAACACGGGGGGTTTTTAGGCACTTTTAAGGGAGCGTTAGAGCAAAAAGTAGCGCAGTTTCCCTTTATCACAAGACCACAAAATTTGAGTTCTTTAAATTCGTATATATGCGCGGCCTGTTCCTCGTTCGCTTTTGAGATATTTCTGAAATTATCATTGCTATTAGCGTTAGTTGTAAAAATTAGATGCGAAAATTTATAGCTTTGAGTAGTGCCTGCATCAAAGGTAAAATTCAAATACCCTTTATAACTAAGATCACGGAATTTAAAATTTAGATATATTCTAGATTTGAAGAGATGAATTTTTTTAGTTTTACAAGAGCGGAACCCGCGTTCATATAACTCGCCATTGCCGAGGAAACTGCATTTCGCCATTGGAGGTAAAAGCATCAGCTTAATTTCGAGAACGGGGAAAGATTTGCATGAAGGGCTATTTAATTTTTTTCTAAAAACGTATTCGCTTCACGTATGTGAAACATATTATAAAAATAACTATCGTGATTTCCCGCGATCGGAAAATCTACGCAAGAGAATTCTGTCTTATATTCGTTATTCACATTGAACGCGTGTAATCGAGTAGGAAATTCGGAAAGTGAAAATAAAAGTAGGAAAGGAATAATGAATACCATTAAGTTATTAATATATTGCTGTATTGTATGTATTAATAAAGGAATTTTTTGAAAAAAAGGATTTTATTTAATTAAAATAATCTAATTTTTAATTTTTATTTATTTATTTATTAAATTTCTCACATCGCAATTTTCAAGAAGCGATTTATATAAATAAAAACAACATTTGTTTGATCGTACGGATTCTTAGTTTTATAAAAAAAAATGCGTTTAAAATTCTTAGCAAATTCCAATTTTTCAAAATAATAAATTAAATTATATTTTTATAGTTTATTTCGTGCGAAACCGCTATTTAAAGGTTCTTTTGTTTAGAGCCCCGACATTTTCTACCCGTTCATCATGGATTCTCCACGGCCTTCTTTCGACCCCACAATGGAAACATTGCAGTTAATTCAAAGTACAGTAAGTAGTTTCCAATACGTGGTGAAATTTTCAGTAAAAGTATTCTGTTTCAGTTTCACCACGTATTGGAAACTACTTACTGTACTTTGAATTAACTGCAATGTTTCCATTGTGGGGTCGAAAGAAGGCCGTGGAGAATCCATGATGAACGGGTAGAAAATGTCGGGGCTCTAAACAAAAGAACCTTTAAATAGCGGTTTCGCACGAAATAAACTATAAAAATATAATTTAATTTATTATTTTGAAAAATTGGAATTTGCTAAGAATTTTAAACGCATTTTTTTTTATAAAACTAAGAATCCGTACGATCAAACAAATGTTGTTTTTATTTATATAAATCGCTTCTTGAAAATTGCGATGTGAGAAATTTAATAAATAAATAAATAAAAATTAAAAATTAGATTATTTTAATTAAATAAAATCCTTTTTTTAAAAAAATTCCTTTATTAATACATACAATACAGCAATATATTAATAACTTAATGGTATTCATTATTCCTTTCCTACTTTTATTTTCACTTTCCGAATTTCCTACTCGATTACACGCGTTCAATGTGAATAACGAATATAAGACAGAATTCTCTTGCGTAGATTTTCCGATCGCGGGGAGTCACGATAGTTATTTTTATAATATGTTTCACATACGTGAAGCGGATACGTTTTTAGCAAAATTAAATAGCCCTTTATGCAAATCTTTCCCCGTTCTCGAAATTAGGCTCATGCTTTTACCTCCAACGGCAAGATGCAGTTTCCTCGATAATGGCGACTTTTATGAACGCGGGTTCCGCTCTTGTAAAACTAAAAAAATTCATCTCTTCAAATCTAGAATATATCTAAATTTTAAATTCCGTGATCTTAGTTATAAAGGGTATTTGAATTTTACCTTTGATGCAGGCACTACTCAAAGCTATAAATTTTCGCATCTAATTTTTACAACTAACGCTAATAGCAATGATAATTTCAGAAATATCTCAAAAGCGAACAAGGAAGCCACCGCGTATATATTCGAATTTAAAGAACTCAAATATTGCGGTATGGCGATAAAAGGAAAATGCGCTACGTTTTGCTCTAGCGCTTCCTTACGCATGCTTATAAAACCCTCAAACAATCAAAAAGTTAATGAAACCACCACAATATCTTATACATCACATAACGATATGTTTTCAGTCAGATATTTCAATTTGATAAATAATATTCGAACAGAAAAAACCGTTCTTTCGACCACCTCGTCTCCAATTACTAATGCCACGAAGCAATCGAATATCAAAGAACGCAGTGGCGATACCGGTACCTCTCGGTCGATTAAAAGTAATAAAAAAATAAATACTGAGAAATTAAATCGACCTGATGAATTATTTTATTTAACACCATTGATCAATACGAAACGCGAAAATAGCAAGAATAGTCTTCCCGTAGTAGGAAAAGATGCAGATATCAAAAATAATATCGAAAAGACCACTGAAAGTACCAGGTTATCTTCGATCGATAGTTATACACCATCGACCACCCAAGGCGCTATTTCCAACGCCGAGACCCCTTTTTTGAACGAATGGGGTACCAAAGCAAGTATTAAAGAGGTGGAGTCCTCCAATATTCAGCTTCTAGTTATTGAGAAAAAACGCAAAATCAGCACAAAATCATCTTTATTAAACGAAGGAGATAAATTCACGACTAAATTTAAAAACGTGGCCCTATCAATCACTAATATTTCAAACTCAACAGCGAATGTTGAAACACTCGATAGAAGTAGTGACAACAATAATAATAATAAAAGAAACTCCACTGCCGATTCATTCTCAACAAAGATCGAGAAAAATGCAAACGGCGAAGGAAAAAAAGACTATAAAAATAATCAGTCATCAACATCCGATCACTTAAAACCGTCGATTATCGACGAGAATAATTACGATAAAAGGGCGGTGAACTACTACAGTGATGAACAAATTACATTAACTATTGTTTTTATATTTTTCATTTTTTTAGGTTTAAATATAATTTTGCTCGGGAGATGTTGTAGGACATAAATAAATATAATGAAATCTAAAAAATTAAATAAAGTCAATTTTATCAAAAGTATTTTTTTTTTTGGTTATTCATTCATTTCTTTCTTTACACCACTACCCTCGCGCGCTCTGACATTAACTTAAGACATCCATCTACTAACATCAATTTATCAACCCCCACCGCTCCAAAGAGAAGCTATGAAACCATTATTAGATTTCGATATTAAATTTGGTGAAAATTCTGGCGCTCTTGGCGTCACAAGACCCATGGGTGGGCGAAGAGGAAGACTTTGTCGACTCGGGCGTTTAAAATCGTTATTTTTAATATTCGTTTACCCTGTCATTTTTCCTATGACGACGAAGTTATCAACCGCTGCGGCTTTAGAAATAGTTCACGAGCTAACTCCAAATTTGGTCGTCAATTCGGGTGACTTAGCATCGCAAAGTTTCCACGGCAGCAGAAATCTCGTCGATTATTTTCAACTTTTGCGAAGGGACGAGGACTCCATTCTCATCGGAGCGAGAAACTACATCTACAACGTAAGCATCATCGATATGTCAGAGCTTTTAAGCGGGAAAATCGAATGGATTTCGAAGAAATCGGATAGCGACTCGTGCTTTGAGAAAGGCAAACCCGAAACCGAATGTCATAATTACTTTCGACTGTTCGCGAAAACAACGGGGGGAGGGTTTTTTGTTTGTGGTACCAACGCCTATAAGCCGACCTGCAGAGAATATTCGTCGAGTGAGGATGGGAAACTCACGTACGTAGAACGCTCTGGCGTCGGTAGATGCCCCTTCAGCCCGAAACATAACTCGACTTTCGTTTTCGCGGACGGTCACCTCTACTCGGGGACAGTCAGTGATTTTCAAGGGATGATCCCAATGATATTCAGAGACCCCCTAAAAACCGATTCGAAAGATTACCATCAGCTCAATTGTCCAGATTTCGTTCACTCTTTCGAATACGGGGACTATGTCTTTTTTTTTTCGTGAAACGGCTATCGAATACATGAACTGTGGCAAAATAGTTTACTCTCGCGTGGCAAGAGTTTGTAAGTCCGATCGAGGAAATCGGCGCCACCGCCTCCAAGAGGTTTTAACCTGGACGACGTTTTTGAAAAGTAGACTCAAATGTTCATCGCCGGGAAAATACCCTTTCTACTTCAACGAAATACAATCCGTCAGCGACGTAATTTCGGGCGCTAACGGCGGCCACGGCGACGGCTACGATGATGAGGCGATATACGCTATTTTTACGACACCTTCGAACTCTATCCCGGGGTCGGCGGTTTGTTGTTTTTCGATGAGGGACATTCTCGATAACTTCGACGGTCCTTTCAAGGAGCAAAAAGGTCTCGACTCGAACTGGAAAACCGTTCCTTATAGCGGGGTTCCCGAGCCTCGTCCAGGCGTCTGCGTGAATGACAGCCGAGACCTTCCCCAAGAAAATATCGATTTTATTCGCTCTCATCCTCTCATGGATGGGCTCGTCTCGCCATTCCACGGAAGACCGTTGTTTATGAAAGCCTCGTTCGAGTATAAATTCACAAAGCTTACCGTCGATCCTCGAGTGCCGGTGCACCCGGGCGGCTTCGTTGACGTCGTATTCGTCGCGACCGACAATGGAAAAGTGTTGATGGTTATTAACGCGCCTTCTGAAGAGAAGGAATGGCGCGTCAGTCCAATCATCGTCGAAGAAATTCGTTTATTCGAAACCCCCGTATCGATAAATAAACTTTTGATAGCGAAACGGTCTGACGGTGGAGACCCAAAGTTGATCGTTATAACCGACACCGAAGTGAAATCAATACCTTTGCATAGATGCGGCAAAGCCACCTCCTGCCGAGCGTGCGTAGCGTCGCAAAACCCTTATTGCGCGTGGTTTCCGGCCCGTGGCATTTGCGATTCAACGCGGAACGGTGAAAACCAAACTTTCTTTCAGAACGTGTCCTCGGGATATCACCGGATGTGCCACGACTATATCGGACCCACAACACCCGCCATCCTTCTGAGAAGTTTAACTACCAAAAACCCAATATCACCGTGGTATTCAAATCACGTCTCGACCACGAGTGAAGTGGTTGGCGGTGGCGCGTCTCTCGGATGTCCTTTATTAAATTTAGCGTTAAAAACGCTCGTTTTAGCCGTGGTAACTTCTTGGATCGGTTACGATTTCACTTCAATTCGTTACACACAAGATCAAATGAACGTCTCACAATCGACTCGAAAATGGATTTAAAGTATTATTAAAATAATAAACAGTAATATATATTTTTATTATTAAGAAATATGTTTATAATAGTATGTAAATAAATTTATAATGTTACAAATATATCTTTAATTATTTAATGAAAAATCGAGTATTTTCTATCAAGTTCATGCCCCGTTCTTGATTGATTTTACTTTCTTCTTCAATGAAATATTTAATCACATCTTCGCGACAGGGGGTTTTGTAATACAGCAATTCCTTTTCAAAAATAACCATTTCTAAATGCGTTTTCAACAAAAATATTTGAGGTATATCTTTGTAATTTTCATATACCACGTCTACGATATTCTTAAATATGCTTTTATTAAAATTTCTGTCGGCATCACTGAGGAAAGGAGAAGATAATAACGTTTCACTCGAGGATCTTAATACAAAATTGAGTGAAGTTATTCTCAACGAATCGATAGAATAATTTGTGCACATTAGCTCGGACAATTTTTTTTTCTTAACTTTGTCAATTTTATCGAGTGGTGTTTTGCGTGCGGCCTCTTCGTAGTCATAAACTAACGGGTTTGTTACTGGATATTTCAATTCCGGTTCTTTAGACTTAATAGCTACACATCCATGACTTTTAATTCTTTTACCAGGATTGTTTTCGCCACCGGGTATTTCGAACCCCCCGTGGGTGACGTAATCCTGAATAATTAAATTTTTAACGACATTTTCAAAAAAAGGCATTTCACTTTCTGTAAAACAAATTTCGTTTAGATCAAAATTGAAGTGCTTCTTTAAAAGGTAAATTGCCGATAGAGCCAAGTCGCCCAAATTATTAAACTGATAATAATTAGATTCTATTTTTTCTAATATAAAGAGATTATTAAGGGGTGAATTGTTTAGCCATTTTATAAAATCATTATTTTCCACCTCCTTTTCTTCTTTGCCATCTTTATTTTCTCGAATCTCACTTTTCACATGAAAATGCGATTCAAAAAATTTTTCACAATCGGCATTCTTATCGTCCATTGAACTTGTAAAACTCTTTTTGAAATAATTATGTTTTATAAAATAGAGAATAATGGTGTCAATTTCGTAGTATTCGTGAATAACCTCGTTTACGTTTTTCAAAAATATGTCTTTCAATAAAATGGTTTTTGGTGAAGGTGGTAATTTTTGAGTAAGTGGTCCAAATTTAAATTTAGCTTCTAGGTTTTTCACACATAAGATATTCAAGAATGGGTTTATTATCGTTTGTTGAATTCCCAAGAGATGTAGCACTATGGATGGAAGCCCCATGACGTGTGGGATGCTGATATCCGGATTAGTATCATTAGATAAAATACCCAAGATTAAATTGATGATATCGCTATAAGTTAGCTTTTTTATCCTTTGCCATGAAAAACCGTACACGAGACTTATATATAGTAGAATTGTGGTTAGGCACTGTTCGCGTATAGATTTTTCAGCAGATTTATTTTTTTCTTTATCAGTCTCCTCGGGCGTCACTAGTCCATTTCTGCTGTTCATCGATTGGATAACGTTTTCAAAGCGTCGAGAATGGAGGAACAGGAAATAAGATGTGACGGTCGCGAATACTCGTTAAAATGCAAATTCATTTCGATGTTTAGGCTGAGTGGTCTTTTTTTCCTACGGTGGTTGAACTGATTCGTTTCTCTAGAAAACCACGCATCGTAAAGAAAACGATGAATGTTCGTCATGCTCAAATGGTTTATTAAAAACGTTTTAATCATTTGTAATTCATCAATATAGGTAGTGGGCGTGACGTAAAATATTCGCATAAAAAAATACAATTTAGTGTCAAGTAGTTCGTTGGCGTCGCGGAAAAAAGTTTCTCATTATTATTTCGGTTTGAATCGTCATTTGCGATATATAGAAGAGCATTGTAATATACCAAAGATAACAGACGCGGAGAATATTTTGCTCTCATTGTCATTTCCCCATCCGAAAATTTATTTCTAAAGTTAAATATATTTTCGAAATTGTCATTGCAAAATTTCATATATTTCCCTTCGTGGTATTCTGCATTCACAAAGTGGTCACTGTTCTCTCCCTTCTTCTCTTTAATATTTTGGATGGTGTCTGAGCACAGCTGAATAATCTGATTATAGGTGATGGGAATATTAGCTTTTAGCAGAAAATATGATTCGTTTTCCTCAACAACTTCACATTTTTGAATTAAAAATTCTTCATTTTGAGGTAGTAGGGGGTTTATTCCGAATTTTGGTAATTTAAACGACGTGTAAATAACATGGTCGTAGATATCATTATAAAAAAAAAGAAAATGTCTTAAAAATTTCTGTGTTCCCATATAATTCTTTTGAATCTGAATTTCAAAAAGTTCTAGAATTCCTACTTTTGTCTCGTTTGTATTTATTATTTAGATCCTGAAAATGAGACTTCGTTAAATTTAATAAAGCAATTTTATGTTTTCGTAAGAAGTTCTCCCTAATACCATCTTCCCAAAAAAATAAAGGCAGGGCTTCTTGCATGTTATTCATCTTGTTTATACTTGAAATATCTTTTTTCAAAGATGTGTGACATAATCGAACGAGAGAGCTTAAAATTTTCCGTGAAATTATTTTCTTTCATGTCAACAACATATTGATAATTATTAACGGTGCTTCGAAGTAAGTCTAATGTTTTCAGCTTAGGATGTTCGTAGGGTTGATTCAAAGCCATGGTGAGTGAACAACTGCGAAAGAAAAATTTGAAATATCGGTCGGTGAGATAAATTAAAATTTAAATTTCATAAAAATATTTATTATTAATCTATAATTTTTTAATTTTTTCATTTTATATTTCATATGAAACAAATATATAATAATAGAGCAAAAACGTATTATTTTTTTTATGTCGATTTTAAAAAGTTTTTAAAATTGAATATTTAAGTATTGTTTTTGAAGGGAAGGAATTGAACCCATTAACGTAAATTAACGTAAATAATTTTATGACCCGTTGAAATGAATCTGAATACGCGTCAGAAAAATCGGTCAGATTTTTGTTTTCTACTCACTCACTCTATGAATTAAATTTCCCGATCTCAGTTAAGAATGGCTGTTATTTTTATAATATGTTTCTTGTATTAAAAACAAAATTTATTTTTATCAAATTTGAAATTGCCATTTATGCAAATCGTTCCCTAATTGCTTCAGGAATCCTCGGTCTGATGTTTTGCGAACCTAGGGCGTTTGAAAAATCTTTATTTTTTCTAGGTATCGTTTTATCTCTCACATTTCATCCAACGAATGACGTAGATAGTCCGGGCCATGGCGTTGGAAATAAGTTCAACGAAATACTGCCTCGAGTGCCATGCAGCGCCGGGCGGCTTGCGTTTGACGTTATACCTTCATCGATCGCGAACGAAATGGAAAAATATTGGCTGGTCATAACGCGCCTTCTGGAGGGAGGTGGGATTCGTGTTATTCTGAAACCCTCGTATTATAAATAAGACTTCTGTGTAATAGAAACGGTCCGACGTATAGGACCAAAAGTTGATCGTTATACCTGACACCGAAGTGGATAAATCATTACCATTTGTATAAGGAATCGGTGGTGCAAAGCCACCTCCGCCGAAGCGTGCGTAGGCGTGCAACAATCGTATTGAAGTGTGGTTGTCCGTTCTTTACGGCGATGTGATTTTGTACAAAAGCTGTTCATTCTTCGAAAATTCTTTTCCGTAAAAATCTTTACACTAGTTTAAGAATAGTTTATGGGAGAACGGGAGACAGGTAATATAATAGTCAATGCTTTTTTTTGAGCAAGTATGCATTAAACATCGTTGGGGTGCGAAAATGTGAAGATACTTGGTTGTGCGTTTTTTCAAAATATAAGACAGAAGAGAGGCATATTTTTTACGCTCGGACGACGTTAAGTTTTGGTAAATTTCTCTCTTGACTGGATTGTCGAAGCTTTTTCGTATAGGCCGACACCGACCGTTGAAAAACTGCTTTCGAAAATCTTGTGTGGCGTTTTCAGAAAGTAGCATTTCAAGTCTTATCCTTAAAATTAACTGCGTTAAGTCGTATTTATAATTTCGCATGGGGTGAGCTGTTTCCTTTTTTTAATCCTCTCGCATGCAAGGGAGAGGGGAAGATAATAAGATTCAGCAGACGATTTTAGTAGAAGATTTAGTGGAGTATTAATTACTTGAGAGGGGCGGTTGAATAAATAAATATTAAAAGGTGAGAATAAACTTATCTCGTAGTGCCGTCAAAAAATCGAATTACCAGTTCGGCATTTCGATTTTAAATATAGTGGAAAATTGAAGCTAAACTTGCAAAATTTAGTTGAATTGAGCTGTAAAATTGCGAGAATTAGGGTCGAATGAGCCGTGTGAAATTGCGGTGAAGTGAGAAAGGGAATCGATTTTTTGTTCTCCTCAAAAAAATGTTTTTCAGTTCGCCATTTCGAATTATATTAGTGAAATGAGCCTTAATTGCGAATGTGAGTGAGAGTATGATCAGCCTTAAAATTGCGAAATATTTAGTAAAAGGTGAGGCCTTAGAATTGCGAACGTGCAAAGGTGGATGCGATTTTCCTCTCGCTCCGATCAAAACTGTGTTTCAGTTCGCAACTTAAAGATTATCTAAATTACTTTTAATAAATTGGTCATTGCAAAATTAGTGAATGCGCCTTAAATTGAGAAATAGTGAATGAGCCTTGAATTGCGAACTGAAAAGGGATCGATTTTTCTCTCTCTCAAAAAACTTTCTATAGTTCGCATTTCGATTTGATATTTAGTAAATGAGCCTTAAAGTTGACGAACTTAGTGAATGAGCCCTTAAATTGCGAAAAGTTGAGCGGTGGAATGAGCCTTAATTGCGGAGAAAGTTAGTGGACTGAGCGTCTAAATTGCGAAAATTAGTGAATGAGCCTATAAAATTGCGAACTGAGAAGGGATCGAGTTCTTCCTCTCTCAAAAAACCTTTTCATGTTCGCATTTTACGATTATACTTAGGTGAATAGAGCCTATAAATTCGCGAATTAGTGATGAGCCTGTAAATGCGAAATTGATCGAATGAGCCTTAAATTGCTCGAACTGAAAAGGTGGATCGATTTTCCAAATGAGACCTTAAATTGCGAAATTAGTGAATGAGAATATAAATTGCGAATATATATATATATATTATCTATATTATATATATAATATATACTATATTTTATATATATATAAGTATAGTATATATATATATATTATATATTATATATTAGTATTATTATTCCCAACTAAATTTTAATGTCAAAAATTACGTAAGGGATAGTTTATTTCAAGAAAAATATTGATATTTTGGCCACAATCATCATACGTAATAAATTTTGCCTGTGAATAATTTGCATGAGTTTTCATTACTACGAAATAAGTATACAAATATATATAATTTGTAAGGTATGTTTTTTATTAAATTGTGTGTATGAAAAGTGATCTTTTTGAGAATTTTGTGTAACATTAACTAGTTTAGCTATAAAAATACAATATCCAATCGAAAATAATTGTTAATGCGTATCAGAATGTTTGTTTCAAATTGTGTTGTATATTTTGAATCATTTACGTAAGAATTTTCATATTTGGTAATTTGGAAATGAATTTTTAATACTACGAATAAAGAAGTTTGAATTTTTTTAAAACTTTTCGTTAAGTGGTATTCGTTTTCCCTAATTTTTTCGCTTTTAAAATAACTTGTATATAGTTAAATTTTAATTTAGCGATATTTTTAATCCTTTGTTTGTTTCATGGAAAGTCAAATACACATGTTAATGAAAAAATAATTGAATTTTAAATTTTATTAAAATAGTAAGCTGTTTTGTTTATAAAATCGCTTGACACATTAGATGTTGATATATATATATATTATATATTATAATAGTTATAATAACAGGATATATATATATTATATATATAGTAGTATATTATATTTAAATAAAAAATAAATTAGATTTTCTATAATTTTAACGGTTCCAGTTTAACTTATAAAAATAAAATACCGCAATCGAAAAAATCGTTAATGTATATAAGAATGCTTCGCTTCAAACGATGTGTTAAATTTTGAATCATTTCACGTAAGACTTTTCATATTTGGTATTTTGGAATCTAATTTTTTCTGGCTTTAAAAAATAACTTGTGATGATCAGGGCTAACTTTTCAGTTTAGAGATATTATCTTTATGCGCATTGCTTTGTTTGATGGGAGAAGTCAAATTACATTTATTATGATAGGGTTACTGAATTTAATGTACTGCAAGAAATTTTTGCATGAGTTTGAAGTTTAAGAAAAATTGCATAAGAAAAGTGATTCTAATTTCGAAGATATGCAGTAGAAAGCCGTGTGCTATGAGTTTCAGTTCACGAATATGTATTAGTATATGATAGCGAAATAAATATAACTTTTTAAGGGTATTGTTTCCTTGAAGTTATGTGTCAATGGAAAGATGATTCTTTTTTGAGAATCTTTGTGGCAGTAGTAAAATATAAAAATAAAATACAATACCCAATCGAAACAAATTGTTATTGCATTGCATATGAGAATATTTGTTTCAAATCATTTACTTAAGAATTTTCATATTTGGTAATTTGGAAATAAATTTTCAATATAATGAAATACGAAGTTTAATTTTTTTTAAAACTTTTCATTTAGCATTACTCGTTTTCCCTAATTTTTTCCGCTTTCAAAAAAACTTGTACAGTGTTAAATTTTTTATTTAGAGATATTATTTATCCATAGTTTGTTTCAGGAAAAGTCAATTTACATAGCGTTAATGAAAATAAATTTATTTTTGAAAACGTTATAAAATAGTAACTGTTTTGAAATCGCATCGACACATTAGATTTAGAGAATATATATATATATATATAAATATAATATATATAATATAAGTATATTATAAAATAAGTTTAAATCTTCATATTATATTCTTCAGTCTTGAAAAATATTTTCTCGGGACTATAAATATTCGATATAACATACTCTTAATAAGGAGCTAGACATATTATAGTATATCGGTGATGAGGTAGTATTAGGAAGCTAGATGCTAATGACTAGATAGTATATATATATAGCGTAATATATAGGAGGATTGTTAGTTTTTACGCGCTAAATTTGATGTTTGCATTAAATTATTTTTGTGATACGAAATTTCACATCTCAAGGCGGTTGTAAGTTTTTGAATTTTATTTGCAAAAGCTAAGCTCGTAACTTTTTTATTTTTTTAAATACGTTAGTTAATACCTTATAAAATAAAATGCATTTTAAATTTTTCAACAGGAAGTTTTTAGGACTAAATTTAAAATATGATGTTATAGATGATAATAAAACTAGCTATATTGTCTTTTTCTCATTGCTTAAATTTCAGATTACACTGTAAAAATGAAATCGAAAAAGAAGTCGCGTTCTTGCTCTAAGGATAAGGATAAAAAAATTAGGAGAAAGTTTAAAGATTTGAGCAAAAAAGAGAAGCAAAAACTGCTCGATTTTATGAGGAATATGAAATCTCACAAGGAGGAAGAAAGTGATAAGTCGATTTCATCTCCATCTTCTGATAGCTCTAATTCTTCAAAATTATCTCCGAAAGCCGGTGAATCCAATTCATCGACATCAGAAACTGACAAAGAAGAAGAAACCACTCACGTCAAAAGATATATAAAAAAGATTGAAACCGTTGTTAAATCAACCGATGAAGGTGGAAAAGATATCCTACATCAAGACAATTACCTAGGATATGACTATTACTATAAAGACTCTACGCGTAAGTTTGAATTTATAAAATATATTCGTTTATTTTTTTGGTAAATTTAATTTGGCTATTAAATCATTTAAAACGATATAAATAATTTTGTTCATCTTCTTAACACATTTCAATTAGGCATTGAATTTTTTAACATATATATATATATATATATATATATATATATATATATATATATATATATATATATATATATATATATATATTTATCTTCGTTTAGAAAAATCTATGATGAAGTTTTATTTCAACATCTACGACGGAATTAATGAGAAACCTACAACTACTACGAGCACACCATCGGAGGAGGAAGATGGGGGGAGAGCATTCTCCGAAAAAGAAGAAAACACGTCGTTCAAAAACAGGGAAATTAAGTGTTATTTTTGCTCTAAGGTGGGTTGAAAGGTAGCGCAAACTAGTTCATATTGTTTCCTATTGGTAACCAACTCGTTTCTAATAAGTTTTTTTTTATTTATTTTATAGGTCATTCACCGATCTCTTAAAGACCATTTGAATTCGAAAAACCATGATAAAATTAGCAAAACGACGAAGGATCTACTAATTAAATGCGAACAGCAAGTATCCTTTTACACATCGAATAAAAATGATGTGGGGGCTTTGTGCGTAATATGCAATAAAATTTTTGCCAATATGAACAATCACGTGAGAAAAAACCATAACAATCTAAATCGTTCAGAGCGAAGAGAGCTTAAAAACTCTAGTCCGACCGTAATAGGGGGACAAAATAAATCAAAAGGTAAAAATGATGGCAACAACGATGGTGACGGGAATGAATCTGAAATCGAAAAAAGTAAAAGCAAAATATCGTCCTCGTGGGTAGAACACCACCAGAAAATAGAAACTAATTTGATAACAAAATATAAGTCCTTTTTAAAGAACAATACGGCGTTATACGAAAGGATCTTGCTGAGGTTTCAAAATGTCGAAAAAAATATCATCGATGTATTTTCCGCACTGCGGTTAAATCCACATACTCCATTTTCTCCCAAAAAAGCGGCCAATCTTCAATATCACCTGTTGGGTATGACGACGTACGAGCACGGTCAAAAATATTTATCGCTACTAATGGAGTGGTCGAAAAAGACCACGCTTTCGCCGAACACCATGACCATGAAAATCGAGGATTTCGTAAAATTTTTGAAACAGATGATGAAGCTGAAACAAATTCAATCGGGCGTGAAAAAATACCTAAAGAGCTTCATAGCCGCCGAAATTCCTCATTTCAAACACCAGTTAGCTAACTCTAAAGCGGCGTTCCAACAGAGAAAAGAAAAGAAGGATGTGACAAAAATGATTTTCTGCGAAGATATCGATAAGGTGATCAGACATAATTTTTTCCACGCCGGAATGAGGAATCTCGTCAACGGGATGATTAACTCAAAGATGTACACACCACCAATACAAAGAAACATCGTAATTTTTTTACTTCTGGCCGCTTCCTCGGGGAGGTCCGGCATCATATGCAATCTGACGATGGAGGAGTACCACAATATAAAAAAAAAAAAAACAGGGAGAGAAAACGTGGGATGGATTTGAGAAACAAAGAACCACTGGAAAAGAACAAGCTATTCAACAATGGAGAGAGGAACTTTTTCTTCATGATTTTTAAGAACGAGATCGAAAGGAAAAATGACAAAATCTCAGCGGGGTATGTAAGGAAACACATAACCTTAAATACTATAAACTTTTATTCACAAGTACTAGGATTTCCTAATGGAGTCGTGATCAATAGAATAAAAAGCACCATAAGATCGCACATCAAATCTCTAATTACGGAAATGAGAAAAAAATTAAAAAAACAATTGAAGCCGACTCGCAAGAAATAGTTTCTCGTCGGAAGAAGGGATGTTCGCCACCAAATTATGTAATTTTTATTAATCTTTATTAATTATAAATAAAATTTTATTTTAAATTTACATTTCTATTTTTATAATAAAAAACATTCAATGAAGCTTTTTTAATTTCCTTTTTCAACCTACTTTTTTTAAAAGAAATAGGGCTATGCTATAGCTAAATAGTAACGAGTGTTCTTTATGCGAGGTTTCTGCTGGCCAATCGACGTCCTAGTTACAATTGGCAGATATGACTAGGATAAAACGACACGTGAGTTAAACGTTTGAAATTAAGTTACTATATTTAAGGTAATTCAGATAAGAATAGGTAAAGATGCTTTATAACGAAAATAAATTAGTTACATTGGCTTATGAAACTTATTTCACGTTAAATTTTTGTACTCTCAAAGGGAATATATTTACTGACATCATATATGAGTGTGGGGGTGTTTGTTACGTTTTTGGAAAAAAAAAAAAAAAAAAAAAATTTTTTTTGGCAAATTATTAGGAATATATCAAGGGTGCTTCGAAGTAAGTCTAATGTTTTCAGCTTAGGATGTTCGGAGGGTTGATTCGAAGCCATAGTGAATGAACAACTGCGAAAGAAAAATTTGAAATATCGGTCGGTGAGATAAATTAAAATTTAAATTTCATAAAAATATTTATATTAATCTATAATTTTTTAATTTTTTCATTTTATATTGCATATGAAACAAATATATAATAATAGAGCAAAAACGTATTATTTTCTTTATGTCGATTTTAAAAAGTTTTTAAAATTGAATATCTAAGTATTGTTTTTGAGGGGAAGGAATTGAACCCATTAACGTAAATAATTTTATGACCCGTTGAAATGAATCTGAATAAGCGTCAGAAGAATCGGTCAGATTTTTGTTTTCTACTCACTCACTCTATGAATTAAATTTCCCGATCTCGGTTAAGAATGGCTGTTATTTTTATAATATGTTTCTTGTATCTGAAGCAAATATTTTTTATCAAATTTAAATAGCCATTTATGCAAATCGTTCCCTATTCTCGAAATTCGGCTGATGTTTTGCCGACTAGGGCGTTTAAAATCTTTATTTTTTATATTCGTTTTATCTCTCACATTTTCCACGATGACGTAGATATGTACCGCCATGGCGTTGGAATAGTTCACGAAAATACTCCTCGAGTGCCAGTGCACCCGGGCGCCTTCGTTGACGTTATATTCATCGCGAACGAAAATGGAAAAATATTGGTGGTCATAACGCGCCTTCTGGAGGGAGGGTGGGATTCGTTTATTCGAAACCTCGTATTCTATAAATAAACTTCTGTGAATGAAACGGTCTGACGGTATAGACCCAAAGTTGATCGTTATAACTGACACCGAAGTGAAATCATTACCTTTGTATAGATGCGGCAAAGCCACCTCCGGCCGAGCGTGCGTAGCGTCGCAAAATCCGTATTGAGTGTGGTTTCCGTTTTTCGGCGATGTGAATTTTTGTACAAAGCTAGTTCATCTTCGAAAATCTTTTCCGTAAATCTTTCAAAGTTCAAAATATTTATGGGAAAGAAAGGTAATATAATATAATTTTTTTTTTACATATGATATAAACATCGTGTAAAATGTAAATACTTTTGCTTTTTTCAAATATAAAAGGGCATTTTTTCAACTATTTTTAATTTCTCTTGACTGATGTCGAAGTTTTTTATACCCACGTTGAAAAACTCTTCGAAAATCTTCGTGTGCGTTTTCAAAAGTAGCATTTCAGTCTTATCCTTAAAATTCTCGTTAGTCGTATTTATAATTTCGGCAAATAGCTGTTTCCTTTTTTTATCCTCATCGTCAAGGAGAGGGGAAGATAATAACGATTCAGCAGACGATTTTAATAAAAAATTTAGTGAGATTATTCTTAAAGCGTTGACAGAATATTATGTTGAAAACTATCTCGTATTGGCTCAAAAAATCGAATTTCAGTTCGCATTTCGATTTAAATTAGTGAATGAGCCTTAACTTGCAAAATTAGTGAATGAGCTCTAAATTGCGAAATTAGTGAATGAGCCTTAAATTGCGAACTGAGAAGGGATCGATTTTCCTCTCCTCAAAAAAACTTTTTCAGTTCGCATTTCGAATTATATTAGTGAATGAGCCTTAAATTGCGAAATTAGTGAATGAGCCTTAAATTGCGAAATTAGTGAATGAGCCTTAAATTGCGAACTGAAGAGGTACCTTTTCAGTTCGCAATTTAAGGTTCATTCACTAATTTCGCAATTTAAGGCTCATTCACTAATTTCGCAAGTTAAGGCTCATTCACTAATTTAAATCGAAAAGCAAACTGAAAAAGTTTTTCGAGGAGAGGAAAATCGATCCACCTTTTCAGTTCGCAATTTAAGGCTCATTCACTAATTTCCGCAATTTAAAGGCGTCATCACCTAATTTCGCAATTAAGGCGTCGATCAGCGAATAGTATAGTCGAAGGCGGAACTGAAAAAGTTTTTGAGAAGGGGAAAATCGCATGCCTTTCTCAGTTCGCAATATTAGGCTCATTTACTAATTTCGCAATTTACGAGCTCAATTCACTAATTTTGCAATTTTAAGGCTCATTTCACATAATTCTCGCAAATGTTAGATGTCGAGTGTGCGATAATGTGGTGAAATCGAAAATGCGAAACTGAAAAAGGTTTCGAGGAGAGAACCGGCCACCTTTTTTCAGTCGCAATTAAGGCTCATTCATAATTTCGCAATTTAAGGCTCTTTTCACTAATTTCGCAATTAAGGCTCATTCCTAATTTTGCAAGTTAGGCTCAATTCACTTAATTTAAATGCTGTGAGATGTTGAAAAAAACATTTATTACAAATATAATTTCATTTATATTTAAAAACAGATTCAGGTGTATTTTTAAAAGATTAACAAACAACGTGGCTCTCTTCTCTCGTGCCAACAGATTTTGTGTATTTTAAAAAGATTAATATAACCCTCGTAATTCCGGTCCTTTTTTTCGTCGGAATGATGTTCGGATCTCGATTAAAATTAGAGAATGAAAATTAAATCTACTCGACGAACTTTTTTAGTTCGCATTTTGATTTCAATTAGTGAATGAGAATTAAATTGCGAACTGGTAAAGTTGATAGATTTTCTTCCACTCGACGAACTTTTTCAGTTCGCATTTCGATTTGAATTAGTGAATGAGAATTAAAATGCGAACTGGTAAAGTTGATCGATTTTCTTTTCCTCGACGAACTTTTTCAGTTCGCATTTCGATTTAAATTTGTGAATGGGAATTAAATTGCGAACTGAAAAGGATGATCGATTTTCTTCTCCTCGACGAACGTTTTCAGCTCGCATTCCGGCTGACATTAGTAAAATGGAGCCTTAAATTGGCAAAATATGTGAATGGAGAATTAAAATGGCGGAACTGGATATTATAATATATTATATAGAGGTATATATTATATATATTATAATATATATATATATATTATATATATTATATATATATATATAATATATATATATATATATATATATAAGATTATATATATATATATTAACCAACTAAATTTTTAATCCAAAAATTACGTAAGGGATAGTTTATTTCAAGAAAAATATGATATTTGGAAATCATATACGTAAGAAATTTTGCCTGTGAATAATTTGCATGAGTTTTCATTACTACGAAATAAGTATATAAATATATAAAATTTGTAAGGTATGTTTTCTATTAAATTATGTGTATGAAAAGTGAACTTTCTGAGAATTTTGTGTAACATTAACTAGTTTAGCTATAAAAATACAATACCCAATCGAAAATAATTGTTCATGCGTATCAGAATGTTTGTTTTAAATTGTGTTGTATATTTTGAATCATTTACGTAAGAATTTTCATATTTGGTAATTTGGAAATGAATTTTTAATACTACGAATAAAGAAGTTTGAATTTTTTTTAAACTTTTCGTTAAGTGGTATTCATTTTCCCTAATTTTTTCACCTTTAAAATAACTTGTATATAGTTAAATTTTAATTTAGCTATATTTTTAATCCTTTGTTTGTTTCATGTGAAGTCAAATTACACAATGTTAATGAAAATAAAATTATATTTTAAAATTTTTTAAAATAGTAACTGTTTATAAATCGCATTGACACATTAGATGTTATATATATATATATATATATATATATATATATATATATATATATATATATATATATATATATATAATATATATATATAATAAAAAAAAATAAATAATAAAAATAAATATATATATATAATAATATAAATAACTAGTTTAACTTTAAAATAAAATACCCAATCGAAAAAAATCGTTAATGCATAATAAAATTTTCGCTTCAAACGATGTTGTAAATTTTGAATCATTTACGTAAGAATTTTCATATTTGGTATTTTGGAAATTAATTTTTTTGGCTTCTAAAATAACTTGTATAGGGCTAAATTTTCATTTAGAGATATTTTTTATCCATTGTTTGTTTGATGGAAAGTCAAATTACATTATATATACAAAAAATAAATTTTAATTACTCAAAAATTTCGTAAGGGTTAGTTTATTTTAAGAAAAATATGCTATTTGGAAATCATATACGTAAGAAATTTTG
>JABUQX010036440.1:0-27500 GCA_015478945.1 Trachelipus rathkii | reverse complement strand
CACTTTCTCGAATCCGGTGGCGATGACGACGACGATGATGATGACGATGACGAACAAGAAATGAATACAGAATTAAAAGGTAAAATAAATATTTCCGTAAAATATTTTATATAAAAACATTATATGATTTGTTTTAATATTCACTAATGGATTTATTATTTTTATAGAGAATAGGGAACAACCCATCAGTTCCAAAAAAAAAATGAGGATGAACGTTGAGGAGATGAATGATTTCGTTCTTATTGAAGCGGACGCTCAAACCAAAGCTTTGATGGATTTGAGAAACAAAGAACCGCTGGAAGAGAACAAGCTATTCAACAATGGAGAGAGGAACTTTTTCTTCATGCTTTTCAAGAACGAGATCGAAAGGAAAAATGATAAAATCTCAGCGGGGTGTATAAGGAAACAAATAACCCTAAATACTATAAAATTTTATTCACATGTACTAGGATTTCCTAATGGAGTCGTGATCAATAGAATAAAAAGCACCATAAAATCGCACATCAAATCTCTAATTACGGAAATGAGAAAAAAATTAAAAAAACAATTGAAGCCGACTCGCAAGAAATAGTTTCTCGTCGGAAGAAGGGATGTTCGCGACCAAATTATGTAATTTTTATTAATCTTTTTAATTATAAATAAAATTTTATTTTAAATTTACATTTCTATTTTTATAATAAAAAACATTCAATGAAGCTTTTTTAATTTCCTGTTTCAACCTACTTTTTTTAAAAGAAATAGGGCTATGCTATAGCTAAATAGTAACGAGTGTTCTTTATGCGAGGTTTCTGCCGGCCAATCGACGTCCTAGTTACAATTGGCAGATATGATTAGGGATAAAACGACACTGAGTTAAACAAACGTTCTGAAAAATTAAGTTACTATATAAAATGTAATTCAGATAAGAATAGGTAAAGCTGCTTTAATACGAAAATAAATTAGTTACATTGGCTTATGAAACTTATTTCACGTTAAATTTTTGTACTCTCAAAGGGAATATATTTATTGACGTCATATATGAGTGTGGGGGTGTTTGTACGTTTGTGGAATTTTTTTTGCCAAATTATTAATTAAGAATATTATTTTTTTAATATTTGAATTCAAATATCAATACGTCACCACGCTCTATAAAAAGGTTGCCTCGATCGAGTTTATCAATCACTCTACAATGGATCTTTCTAGTGTTAATAAAGAGTATAAGAATTTAGATCGTCGAGGTAATAATGAAGACTCGGATGCGCTTTCAAAAACATCAAATAAAAAGAAGGGATTAAAGAAGAAAGTATTAACCCCCATTAAAAATACACCTGAAGCGTGTAGTATAAAAACTATCACCGATGTTAATAATTTTGCACCAACTAAAGCCATGGAGCATTACCTTTCTAGTTTTGAGGTAAAAAAGGTAAAAGCTAAACGTAAAGACCAGGACGCCTTTTCAACTAAATTGAATAAAAAGAAGGAATTGAATATTTTCCATCGACAGGAACCTCCGATGGGCAATTGGACACCGTCTCCTATTCAAAGCGAAACCGTAGATCTTACCCCATCCTACTTGGGGAGAGATAATATCCCAGCCCCAACAGCTTCGGAAGGGATTTGGTCCGCTCGTTCAACCCCGTCCGATTATCGAGCTGACAACGGAGATCCCAATACCTTTTCGTCATCAACGTTAATTAAAAAAAAGGAATCGAAGAATATTTGGGGTGAAAATAAACCCGCGATTGATAATTTATACCCCCTTGATCTCCCAACCTCGGAGCACATCGCTTCATACTTTGACAAAAGAAGGGAATACGAAATCGAAAGAGCTTCGGAAGGGCTTTGGGCCTCTCGTTCAACCCCATTCGATTTTCGAGTTAATAAAGAAAGCCTGGACGCCTCTCCTCCAACATTAATGAAAAGAAAAGAATTGAAGAAGGCGCGTCAAAATAAACCCGCGGTGGGCGATATAGGCCACGTCGATCTCCAGACTCCTCATCACGCGCCATTCATAAATGTTCACCCTCCATCGGATGAAGAGTTTTTTGAACGAAGCTCGATCGGACCATCCGAAGCAAAGCCAAAAAAGAAGCAGCGGAATAAAAAACTCGATGGGCGTCAAAAATATAGTGGGGATGAGTGTCGAGAATATTACAATATCGACGAGGTAATGAAAACAAGCGGGGAATTTGTCGCTACTCCCGTGAACTTTCCTAATCGAAAACCTAAACCTCGCTCCGATTTGTGTAGAAACGAAGAAAAAATGCAAGGAGAAGAAATTTACGATTACCGAGCTGAGTATCCTAGCGTGTCTTCGATCATGAGAGATCACGACGAGATTTACGGTCACGGCCACCCTCAAGAAGAGAAGATGCTCGCAGATTTGATCTTGGAAAAAGCGAGAATAACTTAAACTACAAATTTTATTTTTTTTATAAACATTTTTATTCTATCTATCTATCTCCTATTATATATGTTGAATAATCTATCTCCTAAGTTATTTGTTTTTACCAAAAATTCTAACACTTTTTTTACGTAAAATTTGTTTAATTTTTTACAAATAATTTTCACGTGAGTTTCGTGTCGAAATATACGCTTATTGAAAACCTAACGTGAAATATCGTTTATTATATTTTGATACCTTTTTCGATGTATAAATTATTTTCTTTTGAGACCAAAAATAAATATCACGTAGGTTTACCGTTGAATCTAAACGATAAAATCTTTGCGCGAGATTTTCGCTATGGAACATTGAAATTTAACTCACTCAATTTTTACGAAATTTTGAAACTTTTTTCGACATCAAAATTGGTTTATCGGTTATAAACATAATTCCCACGTAGGTTTCGTGCGGAAGAAAAAGAATCCTTAACTCACGTAGATATATATAGTTTCCGCACGAAACCCACGTGGGAATTATGTTTATAACCAATAAACCAATTTCAACGTCAAAAAAGTATCAAAATTGCGTATAATATATCTCGCGTAAGATTTATCCAATGGAGTATTTAGAGTATATCTACGTGAGTTAGGGTTTCTTTTTGTAAATGCGAAAATCTCACGTAAATTAGGTTTCAAAGTTACGTATCCAAAATCTCACGTGAATATTGTTATATAGTTTCCGCACGAAACCCACGTGGGAATTATGTTTATAACCAATAAACCAATTTTAACGTAGAAAATGTATCGCAATCTCATAAAAGTTATCTCGCGTAGGGTTTATCCTGTGGAGCATTTAGCGTATATTTACGTGAGTTAAAGATTCTTTTTTAAATACAAGAACCCCACGTAAAGTAAGTTTGAAAGTTATGTAACTAAAACCTCGCGTAAATATTTGTATATGGTCTTCGCACGAAACCTACGTGGGAATTATGTTTATAATCAATAAACCAATTATAACGTCAAAAATAATTCAAAATTTCATAAATGATATCTCGCGAAAGATTTATACCATGAAGCATTTAGCCTATATCTACGTGAGTTAAGGATTCTTTTTGTTGTATAGTTTCCGCACGAAACCGACGTGGGAATTATGTTTATATTCAATAAACCGATTCTAACGTCAAAAAAGTATCAAAATTTCATAAATGATATCTCGCGTAAGGTTTATACTATGGAACATATAGCCTATAACAATATTCACGTGAGATTTTGGTTACGTAACTTTTAAATTTACTTTACGTGAGATTTTTGTATTTACAAAAAGAATCTTTAACTCACGTAGATATACGCTTCATTCTTCATAGGATAAAGCTCGCGCGAGATATCATTTATAAAATTTTGATACTTTTTTGACGTTAAAAATGGTTTATTTTTGTGCAAATATAAATCCCACGTGGGTTTCACGCTGAAAATTATATAACAATATCTACGTGTAATTTACGTGAGGTTTTTTGTTTACAAAAAGAAACCTTAACCACGTAGATATACGCTAAATCCACCATAGAATAAATCTTACGCAGAATATCTTTTATGAAGGTTTGATATTTTTTTGACGTTGAAATTGGTTTATTTTTTATAAACATAATTCCCACGTGGGTTTCGTGTGGAAACTATATAACAATATTCACGTGAAATTTTGGTTAAATAACTTTGAAATTTACTTTACGTGAGATTTTTGTATTTAAAAAAGAACTTTTACCTCACGTAGATATACGCTTAATTCTTCATAGGATAAACCTCGCGCGAGATATCTTTTAGGAAATTTTGATACTTTTTTTTACGTTAAAATTGGTTTATTGGTTATAAACACAATTCCCACGTGTGGTTTCGTGTATAAACTACATAACAATATTCACGTGAGATTTTGGTTACATAACTTTGAAATATACTTTACGTGAGATTTTTGTACTTACAAAAAGAACTTTTACCTCACGTAGATATACGCTTAATTCTCCAAAGGAAAACCTTGCGCGAGATATTTTTTATGAAATGTTGATACTTTTTTGGCGTTAGAATTGGTTTATTGATTATAAACATAATTCCCACGTAGGTTTCGTTCGGAAACTACATACAAATATTTACGTAAGGTTTCGGTTACATAACTTTGAAACTTACTTTACGTGAGGTTCTTGTATTTACAAAAAGAATCTTTAACTCACGTAGATATACGCTAAATGTTCCATAGGATAAACCTTACGCGAGATATCTTTTATGAAATTTTGATACTTTTTTGACGTTAAAATTGGTTTATAGGTTGCAAACATAAATCCCACGTAGGTTTCGTGCAGAAAACTATATAACAATATTTACGTGTGATTTTGGATACATAACTTTGAAACTTAATTTACGTGAAGTTTTTGTGCTTACAAAAAGAATCCTCATCCACGTAGATATACGCTAAATCTTCCATAAAATAAATCTTACGCGAGATATCTTTTATAAAGGTTTAATTCTTTTTTAACGTCGAAATTGGTTCATTGGGTATAAACATAATTCCCACGTGGGTTTCGTGCGGAAACTATATAACAATATTCACGTGAGATTTTGGTTACGTAACTTTGAAATTTACTTTACGTGAGATTTATGTATTTGCAAAAAGAACTTTTACTTCACGTAGATATACGCTTAACTCTTCATAGGAGAAACCTCGCGCGAGATTTCTTTTATGAAGGTTTGACACTTTTTTGACGTTGAAATTGGTTTATTGGTTATTAACATAATTCCCACGTGGGTTTCGTGTGAAAACTATATAAAAATATTCACGTGAGATTTTGGTTACGTAACTTTGAAATTTACTTTACGTGAGATTTTTGTATTTACAAAAAGAACTTTTACTTCACGTAGATATACGCTTAATTCTTCATTGGATATACCTCGCGCGAGATATCTTTTATGAAATTTTGATACTTTTTTGACGTTGATATTGGTTTATTGGTTATAAACATAATTCCCACGTAGGTTTCGTGTGCAAACTATATACCAATTTTCACGTTAGATTTTGGTTAAGTAACTTTGAAATTTACTTTACGTGAGATTTTTGTATTTACAAAAAGAACTTTTACCTCACGTGGATATACGCTTAATTCTTCATAGGATAAACCTCGCGCGGGATTTCTTTTATTAAATTTTGATACTTTTTTGACGTTAAAATTGGTTTATTTTTTGCAAATATAAATCCCACGTGGGTTTCGTGCCGAAAACTATATAACAATATTTACGTGTGATTTTGGATACATAACTTTGAAACTTAATTTACGTGAAGTTTTTGTGCTTACAAAAAGAATCCTTATTCACGTATATATACTCTAAATCCTCCATAAAATAAATCTTACGCGAGATATCTTTTATAAAGGTTTGATACTTTTTTTGACGTTGAAATTGGTTTATTGGGTATAAACATAATTCTCACGTGGGATTCGTGCGGAAACTATATATAACAATATTCACGTGAGATTTGGTTATATGACTTCGAAATTTACTATACGTGAGATTTTTGCATTTACAAAAAGAATCTTTAACTCACGTAGGTATAAGCTTAATTCTTTATAGGATAAACCTCGCGCGAGATATCTGTTTTCAAATATTAAAAACTTTTTTGACGTTAAAATTCATTTATTTTTCTACAAATATAAATCCCACGTGGGTTTCGTTCGGAAAACTATATAATGAATATCTACGCGAGATTTTCACTATGGAGTTTTGAAACCTAACACGAGTAAGGTTTTTGTATTACAAAAAAAAATAATTATCTCACGTAGATATAGGTTTAATGCTTAGGTTAGGTTAGGTTAGGTTAGGTTAATCTTACGCGAGATATCGTTTACAAAATTTTGATATTTATTTGACATGAAAATTTGATTTTATTATTCGTAAACAGTTTTCACGCGGGTTTCGTGCGTGTGATTTTCTTTATTTTAGTAAGAAACTTAACCTACGTGAGGTATTTCTTCTTTTTCGTACTATAATATCAAGAACGAGTCTAATAGCACGTCACCCACGAGCGTAGGACGCGTTTCTAGTATCCGCGGGAGGCAAAAACGTACCGCACGACCAATTTTTAAGGGCTATAAAGTTAACCTACGTTTTTTAAATTTTGCGTATTTTTTGTGTGTTTTTTTTCTAATTGGAACAAAACCTACGTGTTTTTCGGCAATTTTTGCGTATAAAATGTCGTTTCGTATAGTTACAGTTGTGACGAAAAACAGTTTTTTTACGCAAAAATGTAGAAAAAGAGTTAAAAAGCATGCGAAAAAGAGTTAAAAACCAATTTTGCGTAGAAAAGAACGTCAGTGAACTTTAGGTTAGGTGTAGGTATAGGTTAGGTTAGAGTTAGCGTTAGGTTAGGTCTACGGTTACGTTCAGCGTTAGGTTAGGTTAGTTAGGTTAGGTTAGGTCTAGGTTAGGTAGGTTAGGTTAGTTAGGTTAGGTTAGGTTGGTTGAGGTTAGGTTAGGTATAGGTAGGTTAGGATTAGGTAGGTTAGGTTAGTTAGGGTTAAGTCTAGGTATAGGTCTAGGTTAGGTTAGGTTAGGTTAGGTTAGGTTAGGTTAGGTTAGGTTAGGTTAGGTAGGTTAGGTTGGTTAGGTTAGGTTAGGTTAGGTTAGGTTAGGTTAGGTTAGGTTAGGTTAGGTTAGGTTAGGTTAGGTTAGGTTAGGTTAGGTTAGGTTAGGTTAGGTTAGGTTAGGTAGGGTAGGTTAGGTTTAAGGTAAGGGTGGGGATAGGTTAGGTTAGTTTTAGGATTAGGTTAGGTTAGGTTAGGTTAGGTTCGGATTAGGTAGGTTTGGGTAGTTTAGCGTTAGGTTAGGGTAGAGTTTAGGTTAGGTTAGGGTAGGTTAGGTTAGGTTAGGTTAGGTTAGGTTAGGTTAGGTTAGGTTGAGGTTAGGTTATAGGTTAGGTTAGGTTAGGTTAGGTTAGGTTAGGTTAGGTTAGGTTAGGTTAGGTTAGGTTAGTTAGTTAGGTTAGGTTAGGTTAGGTATAGGTTAGTTTAGTTAGGTTAGGATTAGGTTAGGTTAGGTCTAGGTTAGGTTAGGTTAGGTTAGCGTCTAGGTTTATGTTAGGTTTAAGGTTAGGTTAGGTATAGGTAGGTTTAGTTAGGTTAGGGTTTAGTTAGGTGTATGTTAGTAGGTTAGGTTAGGTTTTTTACTTTATCTTAGGTTAGGTTTAGGTCTGGTTAGGTTCTTTTAGTTTTATGCCATTAGGTTAGGTTAGTTAGGTTAGTTATTTTATCTTAGGTTAGGTTAATTTAGGTTAGGTTAGGTTAGGTTAGGTTAGGTTTAGGTTAGGTTAGGTTAGGTTAGGTTACGGTTAGGTTAGGTTGGTTTAGGTTAGGTTAGGTGAAATTATGATGAAGACCGTTGGTTAGTTAGGTTAGGTTAGGTTAGTTAGGTTAGGTTAGGTTGTAAGGTTAGGTAAGGTTAAGTGTTAGGTTAGTTTAGTTTAGGTTAGGTTAGGTTAGGTTAGGTTAGGTTAGGTTAGTTAGGTTAGGTTAGGGGGGTTAGGTTAGGTTAGGTGTAGGTCTAGGTTAGGTTAGGTTAGGTCTAGGATTAGGTAGGTTAGGTTAGGTTAGGTTAGGTTAGGTTGGTTAGGTTAGGTTGGTTAGGTTAGGTTAGGTTAGGGTTAGGTTAGGTTAGGTTAGGTAAGGTTAGGTTAGGGTTAGGTTTGGGTTAGGTTTGGGTATAGGTTAGGTTAGGTTAGGTTAGGTTAGGTTAGGTTAGGTTAGGTTAGGTTAGGTTAGGTTAGGTTAGGTTAGGTTAGGTTAGGTTAGGTTAGGTTAGGTTACGTGATGGGCTGAGGATTTAGGTTAGGTTAGGTATAGGTTAGGTTAGGTTAGGTTAGTTAGGTTATGTTGGTTAGGGTTAGGTTAGGTTAGGTTATGGTTTGGGTTAGGTTAGGTTAGGTAAGTTCACCTGACTAAAATATACGAAAAACACTCTTTTTACACGCAAACGGAACAAATTCTACGTAATATTTTGACTGGTTCGGTTAAAACGTATAGTTTGTGTTTTTCTTCGAATTCACCAAAATTCACGAGCGATAAATTCTACGTAGGTTTTGTGTTTTTCGTCTTTCGACATTTTTTATACGCGTGCTAAAACGAATCTCACGTGAAAATTTCATTAATCGATGCCAACGTATAGTTTTAATTAAAAAAGTCACTTTTTTTACGATAAAAAATAAAATTCGTATAAAATTCCTATTTTTTGTACGAAATTCGCGGTTTTGTTAAAAAAGAAACGATTCTCACGCGCATTAAAACGAACCCCACGTGGAAATTATTTGCGGAAAAACGATAACGTCACGTGAGAATTTCCATTGAGTGTTTGGTTTATTTTTATACGCCAAAAAAGGAAAACCTCACGTGAAAATTTCATTAATCTATGCCAACGTATAGTTTTCCTTAAAAAAGTCACTTTTATTACGATAAAAAAGAAAATTCGTGTAATTTTCCTTTTTTTCGTAGGAAATTCGCAGTTTTCTTAAAAACGAAACGATTCTCACGCGCATTTAAACGAACCCCACGTGAAAATTATTTGCGGAAAAACGAAAACCTCGCGTGAGATTTTCCATTGAGTATTTGGTTGATTTTTATATGCCAAAAAAGGAAAACCTCACGTGAAAATTTCCTTAATCTATGCCAACGTATAGTTTTCCTTAAAAAAGGTCACTTTTCTTACGTTAAAAAATTAAATTCGTGTAATTTTCCTATTTTTCGTAGGAAATTCGCAGTTTTGTTAAAAACGAAACGATTCTCACGAGCATTTAAACGAACCCCACGTGGAAATTATTTGCGGAAAAACGAAAACCTCGCATGAGATTTTCCATTGAGTCCTCGGAGAATTTTTATACGCCAAAGAATTAAAACCTCGCGTGGAAATTTCATTAATTTACTTCAACGTATAGTTTTCCTTAAAAAAAACACTTTTTCTACGATAAAATATAAAATTCGTGTAAAATTCCTATTTTTCGTGCGAAACTCGCGGTTTTGTTAAAAATTAAAGAAACGATTCTCGCGTGCATTAAAACAAACCCCACGTGGAAATTATTTGCGAAAAAACGAAAACCTCGCGTGAGATTTTCCATCGAGTCCTCGGAGAACTTTTATAGGCTAAAGAATTAAAACCTCGCGTGGAAATTTCATTAATTCACCTTAACGTATAGTTTTTCTTAAAAAAACACTTTTTTTACGATAAAATATAAAATTCGTTTAAAATTCCTATATTTCGTACGAAACTCGCGGTTTTTTTTTTAAAATAAAGAAACAATTCTCTCGCGCCTTAAACGAAATCTCGCGTGGAATATTTGCTAAAAAAACGAAAACCTCGCGTGAGATTTCCCATCGAGTCCTCGGCGGATTTGTAAACGCCAAAAAAGGAAACCCTCGCGTGGAATATTCCATAATTTACCTCATCGTATAGTTTTCCTTAAAAAAGAACACCTTTTCTACGGTAAAATAAAAAATTCGTGTAAAAATTCTTATTTTTCATACGAAACTCGCGGTTTTGTTAAAAAAAAAAGAAACGATTCTCGCCCGCCTTAAAACAAACCCCGCGTGGTGATTATTTGCGAAAAAACGAAAACCCCGCGTGAGATTTTCCATCGAGTCCTCAGTGAATTTTTATACGCCAAAGAATTAAAACCTGGCGTGGAAATTTCATTAATTTACCTCAACGTATTTCCTTACAAAAAATCACTTTTTATACGATAAAATATAAAATTCGTGTAAAATTCCTGTTCTTCGTACGAAACTCGCGGTGTTGTTAAAAAAGAACGATTCTCGCGCGCATTAAAACGAAATCGGGGTGGAAATTATTATTTTTGAAAAAACGAAAACCAAGCGTGAGGTTTCATTCGAGTCCTCGGGTGAATTTGTAACGGCACAAAAGGAAAACCTCCCGTGGTAATTTCACCGGTTTAATCGAACTTCTAGTTTTTCCCCCTAAAAATCACTTTTTTTTAACGATGTAATAAAATACTCGCGTAATATTTCTGTTTTTCGTACGAAACTTGCGATTTTGTTAAAAGAGAAACGATTTTCACGCTTATTAAAACAAAGCTTTCGTAGAAATTATTTGAGATAAAAAGAAAATCTCGCGTAAGATAAAAATCACGTGATATTTAAGTACAACGTGCGGTTTATGTTAAAAAGAAAACAAATCTCACGGATATTGAAACAAAACCCACGTGAAAATATGAATGTAAATCTTGATATGCTTTTTTTGTGTAATTGAATCAAATAAAGACATCAAAAAATACTTCACGGTGCGATTAGGTAGAAATGAAACTAAATTGAACTCAAAAATTTATCTCTGCTTAAAAATATTTTTTATTCATCGAATATAAATTATCAGCATATCTTTACCAAATTTATTTATGAAATCATGATAACAAATACAAGTGTTCGCGTGCAAACATACATATATATAGTGAATGATTCATTTGTATTAAATAATATTCCAACGCCAATTCATTGCTTCATTTTCTCCCACAACCTTTCAATAACGTTTCTTAGGAGGGTTGATTAAGAAAGGTTTTAAAGTGCAATTTTGCTTCTTCTTCGCTCGCGAAGACGCAGATGTCCACGCAACACCCCCAGGCTTTCAGGAAATTGTATTGATGTATGCCTAGGTCATTATGATTAAGCGTGACCGTTCGTCCGTACCGGTCGATATAAGTCGGCGGTGTGCTGATATGGTAAACGACACAATCTTCTCGCCCAGTTTGACCACATTCTGTATACACCACCCCAAAACGATACGGATCGAATGTTCCCTCTAGTCAAACGTATAGCGTTTTGTTATCGAAGATCATATAAATGATTTCGTTGTCACGCATTTCAACATCCATAAAGTCAAAGTCTTCTATATAATATATGGGACGAGCCTCGTGTTTTTTCAAACTAAATGCCAGTCTCCTCGACGACTTTCGTCCACACTTCTCAGATATATTTATTTTAAAACGGAGTCTTTTTCTCGTTAAATTATTGAGAAGCACTCCACCTTGGAAATAAGAGTATGCGCTTCTGCAAACTTCTCTCTTTTCAATTCTTTGGCGGTGTCCGAGCCCAAGGTTGATTGAATGAACAATATTAATATTACAATCGACAGGTTCGTCATTTTCGCGGAATTAACTAACTAATTGTTGGTGGGTCGTAATTGCAGGTGATGGAGGAATGGAAGAAAAGGTCGAAAGGTTTCGCCTTTATAAAGAAAAATTAGTCGGTTCGCTATTTCTTTTATTAAAAAAATTTATTTACTAAAAAATAATTTTTAATTTACTATTTTTATAAAGTTTTTAATTTTAAAATCCAGTTTTATATCACAAAATTCCTTTTTCGTGAAGAAGTTTATTGAAATTGTTCGCGGGAGTTGGTTTAAGTTCCGTCGAGCAAAATTCTTGAACCAATTTCAGGAGCGGTTTTTGATTACGTTGATAAACTTCGGTGGATAATAAACGTTCTGGGTGGTCTATCAGCTCTTCGGTAACGTTGTATTTCGCTGCATTTATTTTAACAGTTCGGAGCATGAAGATAAATGGTGGGGAATTCTCGCCGAAGTAGAGACCCCTGCGCTAACTAACGTGATTAATTTTCTACTCTTTCCGCTTTTGATAGGTCGAAGGTAAGTGCGAAAATCTAAAATTTCACATACCTCGAAAAAAAACTCGCGTAAGGAACGAAAAATTTATTTTGCACCATCTCCCGAGAAGTAAAAAGTAACGTTATTTCGTGCTTTCGCTTCGCGCGAGATTCGTATATGTACCGAAAAATATTAATTTATTTAATTTTGTTTAATGCAATTATTCTTTTTTTTAATTTATTCTCCCACAAAATACCATTTTCTTTATTAAATCATTTTTTAGGGTGACTAAATTAAAAAAAATTAAAAAAAATAATAGTAAATTATTATTTTTCGGTAAATATACGAATCTCGCGCAAAGCGAAAGCACGAAATAACGTTACTTTTTACTTTTCGGAAGATGGTGCAAAATAAATTTTTCGTTCCTTAAGCGAGCTTTTTTTCGAAGATAACCAAAAAAAATAATTATAATTATAGAAACAAAGTCTATAAAGAATAGATATTCAAGTACTCACATATTATATTATTTTCCTCGACTTATATCAGTTCCCGATCGAGCGTCACTATATGACGTCATAATCGGTTTGACGATAGTTTAAGCTTAACAAAATTGCACTTGGAAGCGTTCAGTCGCTTTTTCGATTCCCGTAAGGCGACTCTATAATATAGTGACGTTTCGGAGGGAAATAAAAAACAACCTAACGTGCTCGGGCTACGCTTTTTAGGGTGTAAACTATAATTATACCGGATATAGTGACCTTTCGAAGGGATCTGATATAAGTCAAAGGTCTAAGTGCGAAAATCTAAAATTTCCCAAAGAAAATATCTAACAAAATTTTCTTAAGTCGAAATTATTTTTCGGTATTTGCACTTAGACCTTCGACTTATTTCAGTTCCCGATCGAGCGTCACTATATGACGTCATAATCGGTTTGACGATAGCTTAAGCTTAACACTATATGACGTCATAATCGGGTTAACGATAGTTTAAGCTTAAGAATATGGTATTTAAAAGCGTTCAGCCTGTTCTTTTTATTGTATTAACTATCGTTGGAACTGATATAATTCGAAGGTCTAAGCACGAAAATCGCACTTTGGAATTTGCTGACATAATCGTTTAAACAGTATAAAAGAGCGAGAGAGCCTTCGGTTTCATCAGTTATCGACAGTATCAAGTCGAGTGCGGATACCTCCTCAGGTCTTCACCTTGATTGTTCGTGCTTTTCCTTCGCGCATTAAGTGACGACATTTTATTTGGAAACAACCACCCTTGCGCATTTGTTCTTTTTCTTGTTGAAACACCGATTAGTAGATTTGCGAAGTGGTTGGAGGAGTATTCCTTAGGCCAATTTTATATTTTTTCATCAGTTAGTATGGTTTTAATTTATCTATTTATTAGTATTGAAAAATAAATTATATATATATATATATATATATATATATATATATATATATATATATATATATATCATTTTACGAGTAAAGAAAAGCAAAATCTGCTGTTAAAAAAAATTTAAAAACTTTATTATTATCAGCAATCGATTTTCCGTAAAAATTTGGAAAGAACTAAATTTGTCAAAAAAAAGATAAAAGAAACTATTTTAAAAATTTTATTATTTTTAGCTCGTAAAATCTCAAAAAAATATTTTTTTTTTCCTTTTTTCTTAGATTCTTTTGGAAGCACTCATCTTCTTTGAACCCTCGGCGAATGAGAAGGTAATTGATTACATTCATTCACTTATCATATTAATAAATTCTTATCGATAAATAATAATATTTAGTAGCTCGATAATAAAAGCTCCGCTCTTTAGCAAACCAACTAGGTGGTAACTTCCTTCTCTGAACTTAAAATAGAAATGGCCCCGTCATTTGAAATAGGAAAACCAGTACGTTCACTCGTCAGAATTCCTGGGAGTGGTCAAGACAAAAGTTTGAAGCCCATATGTTTAGATGTAGCACAGATTAGCGCTTGCGTACAACCTTTAGGCGTCATCGTAAATTTTAATTTTGATTGCACTTCGATTCCGATTCAAAATGGATCTGTGAATGTTTTCCCCGATGCACTTCCCTCTAAAAGTTCAAACACCATAGGATCAAGAGGGGGATCGCATCGAACTAACGATCATCTTAACGAACGAGCAAATGGCAAGAGAGGCTATTTACTGAGAAGCGTTCATTTAACGCCTGCGGAACGACGAGAAAAAATGGAAAGCTTGAAAAGATCTAAGCGAGCTCTTGAAGAAGAAAATGATAGACTCGCGTATAAAGTTAGGAAATTTAAAGAAATTATTTTGAGCAAATCGAAGTTAAATGAATTTTTGAAAGAACTAAAAAAAATGGAGGCGATGGAGCATGAGTCAAAGATCGTCGAGAGTCAAAAATCGTTAAGATGTTTTGCATAGTGTCTCAGGAGAAATTTTTTTCTTCAATCCCATATTTTGAGATACTGTAAAACTTTCCGATTAGTGTCAAATTTGTTTAACATATATACGTATATCAGATATATTCGAATCTCAATTAAATAAAATGTACATATCTACTAGTTTTTTATTTTATGTTTCAAAAGGTCTGAAAGATTGAAAAAGTTAATGAACGTTAATTTTTTTTTTATAATTTTTTTTTTATTTTTGTTTTTGTATTTTTAATTATTCACCCCTAAAAAAAATAAATTACTTTTAAAAAACGAAGTTTAAGGGGGGGGCTAAAATATTAATTCTTGAAAAAAAATCTACTATCGTACGGTCGAAATTTTACTTTTCGATACATAAGATTTTTTTTCAATCGTGAATACCAAGATTACAGATGTCCCATTCAATGGCGAAAGAAATTTGTAATAAGAAGGAGTGGCGTGACAGATCCATTAGAAACGATAAATTAAAAAAATATTTAAAAAAATTTATATCGCGGAATTTAAGATAAAAAAATGTTAATTTCCTATTCATTTTTCGAGATATAAACCGCGCATCGCACGTGGTAGAGGACTGGTGTCTGCAAACCCGTCATCTAGACAGCAACGTAATCCGAAGAGATTATAAATTTCCCGACCGATAATGGAAGTTGATGATAGCCGACCTCGGCGGTCTAAAACGTTTATATATCCAGACTTCGAATTTTTGTTCGAAGAAGAAAGACTATTTACCTTTATAGATTGGCCCGTATCTTTCATTTCTCCTGAAGAACTGGCGAAAGATGGTTTTTTTTACTTACGAAAGGAAGACCAATGCGCGTGTACATTTTGCAAGTGTATTATCGATCATTGGGTACAAGGAGATACTCCGAAAAGAGAGCATTTATACAAAAGTCCCAATTGTCCATTCGCTCGAGGAGAGAGAACTGAAAACATTCCAATAGAAAAAAGAAATCATTTTTGCACAAATTTTTCGGCAAATGCCGATAGCAACGTGTCAAACAGCGGCATCGATGTGTACGGTTTAGGAAGAAGGGCCGCACACATCGCGGAGCCAGAAAATTGCGATAGTTTAAACATTTTAATTAATTCCTCGAAAACGAAAATTTCGATGGTGAGTCTCGGCCCTCGTCCGTATTTGGGACCCCGAGCCAAGGAATTCGCGAAGTGGGAAATCCGATTACAGTCCTTCAAGGGTTGGCCTAATAGGGTTAAGCAAACTCCGTGGAAATTAGCGGATGCTGGATTTTATTATTATAATCTCAGCGATCACGTGAAGTGTTTCCATTGCGGCCTCGGACTCAGAAACTGGGAGGCGAACGACGACCCGTGGCAAGAACACGCTAAATGGTCCCCCGACTGCCTGCTTGTTACGTTTTCGAAAGGCAACAAACTCTCAAGCGGGACTCGAAGGGAAGATGCTGCATCTCGCGTGCCTTGGAGGGAGGGGTTGTTGTCGAATGCCGCAGCAAAAGCAGAAGCAGCAGCAGCAGAAACAGAAACAGAAGCTGAAGCTGCGGAAACAGAAACAGAAACAGATGCTGAAGCTGCGGAAACAGAAAGAGGAGTGAAAGCAGCAGAAGCGGAGGCAGCAGAGGCAGAAGCAGCGGAATCAGTAGAGGTAGAGGGGGCAGAAGTAGAAGCGGCAGAAGCAGTACGGTCTTCAACGCCATCGTCGTGGTCTTCGACATCGTCGTCGTCGTTGTCATCGTCGTGGTCGTCGTCGTCGTCGTCGTCTTCGTCGTTAAAATCTATCAATCGCAGACTGAAAAAAGGAATAAGAGACCATATGAAGCTAACCAAATTATTATTTGGCGATTTTTCGAACAATATCTCGTCCACGGAAACCTGGAGTTTTGCGAAAGACACGCAATGCACAGTTTGTTTAGACAAGGGAGTGGAAATTACATTTTTACCTTGTACTCACATGGTAACGTGCTCTTCTTGCGCACTCGCTCTCAAGTCGTGTCCAATCTGTAAGTGGGTTATAGAGTACGCCTTCAAGCCGATCATTTCATTTAAACCTTTGTTGGTGTACAAAAATAATCTTTGAAATAATTACATTTTATAGCCTTTATTACCCTTTTTATTTCTCCTGTTTCAATTTGGTTATTAATGAATCTTCGAGGCAACATAAATTCTTTAATATTATTTTACCTCAAAAAGAAATTCTTTCTTCAATTTTATTATGATATAGTAACGTTTTATCAAGTCCCAATGAAGACACAACTTTAAGATATTCCTGAAAAAATTTCGTGTTCGGGTATTTAGACCGAATTTAAGACAAATACAACATCGGAACAGATGAAATGTCAATAAATTGTTTTCATTTTGGAGTAGAATTTAAAAAAATATAAAAAAATAAATAAAACAATTAGAAAAAAATTATATTTTTATTACATTTTTATTAAATTATCGTTGACGAAAATCACGCATTTCGCACTTTGCAAATTACTAAATTTTTAATGTGTATTTGTAGCGAAATAAAGTTTCATCGTAGTTGGAGCCGATTGTCAAAAATCTTCTATTTTTAAAAACATTTTTAAAAGTAAATGCGTTTTTATCATTGTTTCGAGAGGGGATACACGATTAATCCATTAGGTATAATAATAAATTTAAAAAATACTTTAAAATATAGTGGAATTTAAAAGTATAAGAAAGTGAATTTCCTATTCATTTCTTTAAATTGGGAGCCGCTTATATAAACGGCGCGTCGAACGCCCTAGGGCACTAGTGTCTGCAAACCCGTCGTCTAGACAGTATCTACATCCGAAGAGATTATAAATTTCCTTTCAGATGACGCGGGTTGACGATAGCCGACCTCGGCGGTCTAAAACTTTTACATGGCCGCAGTCCGATTTTTTGTTCGAAGAAGAAAGACTATTTACCTTTGTAGATTGGCCCGTATCTTTCATTTCTCCCGAAGAACTGGCGAAAGAGGGATTTTTTTACTTGCGAAATGAAGACCACTGCGCTTGCGCATTTTGCAATCATATTGTCGGTCAATGGGCTCAGAAAAAAATTTAAAGTCGAAATTATTTTTCAGAATTTGCACTTAGACCTTCGACTTATACCAGTTCCCTAAGCGGCGTAACTATATGAAGACCTTAACGGTTGAACGAAAGTTCGAGCTTAAGAAAATGGCATTTGAACGCGTTCAGCCGCTTTTTGGAAAAAAGTTAATATTTTTTTTCCAAACATCCGGAAGTGCCACGTCATATGGCACTCTTTAATTTACTAACATAAGTATTTAAATAGTATAAAAGAGGGAGAGAGCCATCGGTGCCATCAGTTACCGATAGTTCCAAGTTGAGTGCGGATACCTCGTCGAGTGCTGCCCTTGATTGTTCGCGCTTTTCTTTCGAGCCCAAAGTGACGATATTTTATTTGGAAACCGCCACCACCTTGCCCTTGTTCTCGTTGCTGTTGAAACACCGGATAGTGGATTTGCTTTTTCTCTGCGAAGATTAGACTGATCGGAGGAGTACTCCCCTTCGCCAATTTATAATTTTATCAGGTGAGGTGGTTTTATTTACTTAAATTAGCAAAAATAAATTATATCATTTTAATGGTAGCGAAAAAAGAAATGTTTTGAAAATAAACAATTGCAATAAATGTATTTTTTATTATCACCAATCAATTCTCTGCAATAATTTTGAAAGAACTAAAATTTTCAAAAAGTGAATCATAAAAATATTTTATAAATATATTTTACCTCATAAACTCTCAATAAATATTTTTTTTCTCATTTTTTTTTCTTAGATTCCTTCAGAAGAACTCGTTGTCACATTCACGCCAAATTTCTCCGAAATCAAGCCCCATTTATCTATATATTTTTTGAACGAGGTAATTGATTTTGCTCGAATATCTATTGATATATATTTTTTTGAAATATAAGTAATGCTTTCGTTTTCACAAAAATAACAATTATTAATATCTATACAGCGGAATTTGAAAGCATAGAAAAGTTAATTTTCTATTTATTTTTTTTTAGATATAAACCGCGCTTCGCACGCGGCAGAACACTGGTGTCCGCGAACCCGTCATCTAGACGGCATCTAAATCCGAAGAGATAATAATAATTTCCCGACCGATGATGGAGGTCGGTGATAGCCGACCTCGGCGGTCTAAAGCGTTTATATATCCAGAGGCCGAATTTTTGTTCGAAAAAGAAAGACTACTTACCTTCATAGATTGGCCCGTATCTTTCATTTCTCCCGAAGAACTGGCGAAAGAGGGTTTTTATTACTTGCGAAATGAAGACCATTGCGCATGCGTATTTTGCAAGCGAATTATCGGTCATTGGGTTCTAGGAGATACTCCGAAAGGAGAACATTTAGATAAAAGTCCCCAATGTCTATTCGCTCGTGGAGAAAAAACTGAAAATATTCCGATAGAGGGAAGAAATCTGGCTTCGACAAATTTTTCCTCCGATGCCGGTAGCGACGCGCCAACCAGCGGCATCGATGTGTGCGGTTTAGGGAGAAGAGACACAAGAGGCACGTGGTCAGAATATCACGACTGTTTAAAAATTTTAACTAATTCTTCGACTAAAAAATTATTGATTACGAGTTTCGGCCTTCGCCCTTACCTGGCACCCCGAGCTAAGGAATTTGCGATGCGAGAAACCCGTTTACAGTCCTTCATTGGTTGGCCTAATAGGGTTAGGCAGACTCCAGAAAAATTAGCGGAGGCAGGATTTTATTATTATAAACTTAGCGATCACGTGAGGTGTTTCTCTTGCGGCCTCGGACTCAGAAACTGGGAGGCGAACGACGATCCGTGGGACGAACACGCTAAATGGTCCCCCGAATGCCTATTTATTTCGTTTAATAAATCGGACGAGGCACAAAAGGAAGTTCCTGCTTCTCGCATGCCTCGGCTGGAAGAGTCGTTGTCGAATGTAGCAGCAGCAGCAGCGATAGCTACAGAAGTAGCAGGAATAGCAGCAGAAGCAGGAATAGCAGCAGCAGCAGGAGCAGGAGCAGCAGCACCATCCTCGTCGCCTTCATCTTCGTGGTTGATGCAGTCGTCGTCGTCGTCGTCGTCGTTAGAATCTCATGGTCAAAATGATAATGAAAGCGAAATAGTTAAAAAAGCTAGAGAGCGAATGAGGCGAGCCGATGAAATATTAGACGATTGTCTCAATACGATTTCTGTCTTGCGACAATATTTGGAAAATAAAATAGGACCATCGACCATCGAGGATCGTTCCCACCCAGTTACGATAAATAATCCGAGAGTAAATGCCACGAACACAGCTGCAGAAAGCACGAATCGTAATGAAAATAGTAATGATTTTTCTGTATTAATTACCACTGACGAAGCCGAACGAGAAACCAACGATGATCGTATCAGCCCAAGAACGTTAAACGAACCTAGCACGAGCGTGATAATCGCTGATGAAAGCACCCATAACGATGAAAACACTATTAAAAATTCTACGTCGATACCCACACGTCGTAACAATCTATCTAATATCCACGATCTTTCGCAATCAATCACTGAAGAAGCTACACCCGTCTCGGCCTCCTCGACGGAAACCCGTAATTTTGCAAGAGACGCGCGTTGCACAGTTTGTATGGACAATAAAACGCAAATTGTATTTTTACCTTGCAAACACATGGTAACGTGCTGTTGTTGCGCACTCGCCCTCGAGTCATGTCCGATCTGTAGGAGCGTTATAAAGTACGCCTTCAAAGCAATCATTTCATGAAAACATCGTACATACGCCAAAATTATTGAAATATTGATAATATTTAAGCGTATAATAATATATAAATATATTTCAACTATATCACATTGTATATTTTTTGTTAATGTTCTTGAAATAAATTTTATAACTTATATTAACATTTTTATTTTCCCTGCTTCAATTTTATTATTGATCTTAAATATAATAATAATAATTTATCAAAAAAAATTATTTCTTCAATTTTATTATCATTCTACTGTGACTTTCAATCAGGTTTCGGGTCCCAATGAAGATTTACTTTAAGATATTCTGGTCGTTCCAAAACGACAACATCATCATCATCTATGTACTTTAAAAGAAAATAATTAAAAATTAAAAACACACCAATCGACTTATACGATATCATCTTCGGTCAACCGGATTAAAAGCTCATAATACCCTCCGAGTCAGCAAAATATATGAAGCGTTTCAGTTCCTAATCTAATTGATTGTGAGTGGGCCATTCGCTTAATAAGTCAATCGATCGGATTAGAAACTCGTAAGGCCCGTCGAATCAGCGAAACCGAGGGAACGCTTAAAACAATGATCCGATCGAATTATTGGGAAATGTTTCAATTCCTTACCCAATTAACATGAAAAATTCATCGAAACGATTGGGAGGAGGTCTGTATGTTTTTTCATCAAAATCGTAAATCTTTCAAAATTGAAAATATTTAAGGTAAAGGAAAGTATTACTTAATATAAAAAAATTTATTTCAAGTATGATAAAAATAATATATGAATGTAAAAACTTTAGCTATTTTCAAATAAAAAAACGCGTTTTTTCAATCGCTTTCAATTTCTCTTGACTGACGTTGAAGTTGGTTTCACCCCCGTTGAAATACCTAATTGTTTCTCGGCGATGTGGGTTTTTGTACGAAGCTAGTTCATCTTCGAAAATCTTCTCCGTATGCATTTTCAAAACTAACATTTGAGGCATATCTTTAAAATTCTCGTTAGCCGCATTAATTATTTCCGCAAATAGTCGTTTCCTTAGCCATTTGTCCTCATCGTTGAAGAAGGGTGACGCTAATAACGATTCAGCGGATGATTTTAATACAAAATTTAGCGAGGTTATTCTTAAGGCGTTGAAGGAATATGTGGTCGAAAATATGTTTCCTAGTTTTTGTTCCAAAAATTTTTCATTTCCTATAGTAGATATCCCGCCGGGTATAACATTTTTGTAGTCGTACAAAAGTGGATGCGTAACGGCATAATTCAACACCGGATCTGCGAGAGTATTTACGGGAGTTAAACTTTCCTTAAACTTCTTAGCGCAATTTTTTTCTCCGGGTAATTTAAATCCACCATGAACAACGTAATCTTGAATAATTAAACTTTTTATAAGTTTTGCGAATTGCGGCATTTGGGGTTGCGAGAAACAAATTTCTTTTACGTCGAAACCGATATATGTTTTATACAAAACAAGCGCCCATAAAGCCAGGTCTCCGATATTTTTGAACTGATAATTACCATTCTTTAATTTTGAAATTGTAAACAACGAATTAAGTTCAGAGTTTTCGAAATATTCGCTTTCAGATACCTTCCAATCTGTAATACGAAAAGCATTATCGAAATAGCTTTCACTCGTTCCGTAGTTTTCGGCAATGGAGCGATCTTCTGTAGTTTGAAATAAAGTTTCTTTTATGAAACGAAGAAAGCCAGTATTTTCTCCTTGCGGCAGATCGCCACAATTCAAAATGCAGTCGTCGTCAATATCACTCGAAGTCGCATCTTCCTCGATCAATGCTTTGCTTTTTCTTGTAGTAGAAAATCGGATCACTTTTGAAAAATGTCCAAATTGATATACGAATTCTTCGTTCGAGTCGCATATAACTTTCATGAAAGGATTTATTTCCCATTGCTTAATTCCCGACAAATGCAGCGCTATCGATGGCAACCCCATAAGATGCGGTAAGCCAATAGACGGTTGAATCGTTTCGGGTATAACTCCAAAAACTAAATCAATGACTTCTTCATATTTTAGTCCTCTCAACACTCGCCAAGGAATTGCGTATACGAGACCAAAATAAAGAAGTAATACATTCAAGCATTCGATTTTAAGAGATTGTTTGAGAGAGTCGATTCTCTCTTCTTTCCCTTTACTAGAAAGTCGAGAGAGCTCGATCTCGTGTTTTTCCATCGATTTAGTTAACCGTTTTAGGGCTTTCAAGATCGAGGAACAGGAAATAAGGTGAGTCGGGTTCGAATATTCATTAAAACACAAATTTGTATCATCATTTAAAGGGAATGGTCTCTTTTTTCTTTTATTAATAAGATTCATTTCTCTAAAGTGCCACGAATCAAAAAGAAATCGGTGGATGTTTGCCGTGCTTAAACGATCGATTAAGTATGATTTAAACATTTTTACTTCCCAAATATATGTTGTTGGGCAAACATAGAATATTCGAAAGAAAATGTATAATTTTAGGGTCAAATAGTTCGTCGGTGTTGCCGAAAACAATCTTAGATTGTCCTCATTTACGCTCTCGTTAGAAATATACAATATAGCGTTAAAGTAAAGCAGTGAGAGTAATTGATTAAAATATTTTGATTTCGTTCTACCTCCCAGAGACTGTCCAAAGCTTAACAAATTTTCAATATTTTCCTTTATAATTTCCTCACATTTAATTTCTTCATCACCGACAACGGCACTAGCACCGCCGTTTTTAATCGTTTCGATTGTATCTAAGCATAATTTATCAACCTGATTCAAAGTAATAGGAATATTCGCTTTCAGTGAAATGAAAGGTTTATTTTCACTCTTGAAAAGAATTATAACCCATACATTATAGTACGGCGTATTCAAATATTTTGAAAATTAAGAATTCCTCCGATATTATTGTGCTCGATTCGGACCCTGCCCATATTGGTTTGGTACTGATGCGACCGCATTTACCTGAATTGCGTAGATTGCCCCTCAGCAAAATTGTTATCCGATAAAATTTCGCTAATTACCATAGATATCCTTCAAACCATTCGGGCCGTCATCTTCCTTGACGGACTCGCTATTTGTTCTTTCTGTTTAGCTTATCATCTTAATTATCTAAAATGTAACTTGATCGCTAAGATTTAAAATAACGAGATTGCTTGTATTTCTTTAAAGAAACGATCCCACGTGTAGCGTATCCGCTAACGTTAAATAAACGGGAATTCCAATTCTTCTCTAAACCTGGTTTATTATATTATTTAAATGACTCGAAATCCGTTTTTTTCACGATTGTACAGTCAACGTTGCTAACTAAAGGAGAGCCAAAAGAAATTATTCGCGTCAAGAAGTATTTTCTTCGGCCATTTTCACCACTATATTGAGAACTGACAGAAACCTTACTGTTACTTTGACGCAGGTTACACATGCTAAACTGTCTCAAGTGCGTGATCAAACAAAGATAGGTCCGCGCTAGAATTTCCAATGAATGAAAACGAACGACAGGCCATATCTCTCCATTATTCGGGCAACTCCTTGAAGAAGGAAACCTTTAAAATAGTGGGTTCCCACGATGACAACTATAAAATCTATGCGATCTATTTTAAAAACATGGAGGACTTGTTTAGAAATTATTGAAACGCAATAATTTTTTTTAAACTACTATAAAAAAAAAGACCCAATAGCCAGTATTCTCGTCTAAGGGCAGAGTTTTACGATCGCCGGAGTTCTCACCAACTACTTCGATTAAGACTAATCCTTCTACCGAATAGCATAGTAGAAATGGCCCAGACAATCAGGAAGATGCACACAAAAATTGAGAAAAAATCGAAAGAAGAAACGATCGGGGTATATGTGTACTCGTCTTTGTTATTATCATTTTTTTTTATGTTTATGATTTTTAAAATTTAGTCAATTTTTAGACATTATTTTACGTCCACTAGACAGATTCGATTTAAACATCACATATCACCGCAGAGCGGAAACTGGCACATTAAAGTAGGGGTAAGAACCTAACGACAGTGTTATAAACGCCAGTAAAAAAAGAGTAGCTATTTTGTGACCTCTACGATTTGTTACATTTAAGTTGTTCCTTGTGAAGAATGTCATACTGGTATACTAGAGTATCGTTTCATCGGAAGTTATCGTAGAGAATTCCTAAAAATAATAATGTCAGAACAACCCGAGAAGACGAAGTTTAATGTGAATATCTAATCTGAATAGTTAAAAAAATTTTAAATCTATAATAAAAATTAACTTGAAAGCCTTAAAAATTTACAATTATGTTAGTATTCTTAATAAATCCTGTGATATAAAACGCGCGTCGCAAACACTGAGCAGGCTTGTATGTGTATCGAAACCTTTCACCTAGACAGCTGAACGAACTGTTGCGGTTATATCGATACCGGACTACACGATCACAGACACAACTTTTATGCTCGAAGGAAAAAGAAAATAAAGACCTTTCTTCCCCTAATCTAAGACCCGGATCATACCCGAAAAGCACCGAATGCTGAAACTCCGCTCCACTTGACAACAAATAACAAGATGCGTGCCGCGAAAGGCGATTAGAGGAGTGATTCATTGAGAATATGAGCGAAAGAGGGTGGGTCGTGTGAATGTTCTCACTGAATATTTCGTAACATCGAATATGGTCCAATGCTGCACACTATACATGAGGAATCGGATAGCCTGAAGAAAATATTCCTGCGCGCAATTCACTCTAAGAATCGGATGATATTTTGGTCGCTAAATAGGAAACCGAAGCTAGACGCCGCATTCGAAGGTCTTTAAGTCAGGGCCCGGTGATTGAGTCACAGTCGATCTCGAGTTGGGGAATACGATTTGCTGCTGCTGAGGGCCCCGCAATAATAGAGTTGTGTGTCGAGCACTAATTAAATTCCGTGAACGAGTCTATCGAAAAGCATGCTCGACAGCGTATGATAGCGCAATATCCGAGAAAGTAGAGCAACGGCCTCATCGGCCCAATTAATACAACGGTAGAACCCATGTGCTGAGTTTTAATTCACCCAAAAAAAAGAGACTATCCTCTTAACAAAGAAACGCCAAACCGAACTGACGTTTATGCAAAAGAAATAGGAAACGCATACTTTGCTATCGACAATGCAACCGAGATGCACGGACATAATGTGATCTGTATTTATCCATGGCGAGAAGATCACAAAGAATTGCTAAGGCTGACTACATTCGTTGCTCTGTGGCCTAGTTCAATGAGGTGCCGTAAGACTTTAATAAGAGCCGCATTATTTAGAAGTCAGTACCTGTTATAAAGACATAAGCCTGGCGGTGAAAAAAAACTTAGTTACTGTTAATAAATTTGGATGTATCCTATAAAGTGCAATTGCTATTCCAGTTATTCTACATTCGTTTATATCTAAAATTCGGCGTAGAGCTGGTCTCTATTGATTATGTAGTATAGTTAATATTCATGTCCAGAAAGATAAATATTCAAAACCCATGTATCTTCATTAAAGTTATATCTTGTAACACTTTTCTATTTATCCTTACACACTTCAGTGTACTGACAAATCTGCCCAAAATATCGAGCGAGTAAAATAACACTGTTAACTATATTTTGGATTGACAACTAGTTCTTGTAAAATAACTTCGGGAGAAAAAATAAAACGAGTATAAAAATATAACACTTTGTATTCTTTTACATACAATAATTAAAATTCAAGCCAAACAAATCCAAATTTTTTGGGATTTTATACCGAAGATTTATAGGAATTAGCATCTGGTGACCATTCTTTATCTAAGATCCTTCAACTAATAAATTAATTAACCAAGAGTCTCCTTAAAACAAGAATGGATTATTAAATCATTCGGCTCGTGCATTTTCGGTCAAACGATATCGTAACCTACAAAATTTCGAAAGACAGAAAATTATTAAATTTCCGGAAATATATTTCGTATACGTTACGCGGTCTTGGAAGAATTGATAAGCGTCGTTCGATAATTGGTAGTCTACGCTAAATCGTAGTAGTTTTTTACAACGTTGCTTTCTTCAATCTTGAGTTCTATAAAAAAATAATAAAATTGAAACTTTAAAACAAAATGAAAATATTAGCTGGAATTTCCTACATCTGCCTTAGAAAGCATCCACGTTTTGGATATAAATACATATAAGCAACAGATTACATATTTAGAAAAATATTAGTTAAAATATTGTAAGATTTAAAAATTTTTAATTAAATTAATGTGCCCTAAATGAAAGTTTTTAACATCTATAAACAAAAATAAGAATTTAAATAAGGATTTAAATTTAGAAAATATAATATTGTAGTCATTTTATAAAAAATAAGTCATCCGATATAAGAGCCCACCCCACACTCGAACCGCTGAGGGCAGTATTGCGCTTCGAAGACCCTCATTCTCATCTAGTACATAACTTCCGCGCAAGAGGACATTCCACCGGCCACGCGACAGATCTTTTCGCTCGATGAAAGAAACTTAAATATTCACTTCTTCCATCATACCGGACCCGCTGTACTTGTTCCAAAACCATCGGAGTGCAAACGCGAGCAAGAAGACTCGCCGGTTAGATTAATGATAACCAAATCGTGAGCCCGAAAAAGGAATCTAATAGCTTGAGTCAGTAAGGAAAGAGGCAAGAGGCGTTTGTTATATTCTCCTACCGTGGAGTTTTTCAAGCTAATCGGGGAATGGGAGGCGGAAAACGGCCCTCGCGCAATTCCTCTGGAAAAAACCGTCGATATCTCTAAATCGATCTTCACTAATGAAGCCGAACTAAAGACCGCCAAGGGTCTCGTCGTCTGTCCGATTAAGTCTCACGATGAAAGGGAGAAAACGATTGCCGCTGACACCAAAAACGATATCGAAATTTATTCGTCGACGCCATCGAATCCGACAAACATTCGAGCTAATATTGACGATTGCGAGCCAGCTGCGGCCCTCTCTGAAGTATTCGCCTTCGCCCGGCGGCCGATCACCTGATCGTTCAACCGGCGCCTTTCCAAAAAGAGCGACAAATCATCGAGGCCAACGCAAACCGAACGATCTGCTTTGAAAAACCAGACCTCGATGCAAGTTTAATGCAATCACTAGGGAGCGGAAGTATGTATTTTGAACGTGATTCTCACATGCTAAGCTGGCTCAGGGCGTGCGACGCCCCGACCTCTCCCGGTGTTCCGTTCTGTTGGAAATCTTATAAAAGAGTCATTAACGAAGCGACCCTGACATGAGAAAAATATTGTCCCCAGTAGTAAATTTCAGTTTATATGAGTATTGTTTGAAAATGGTCAATACTCTTTGATGAAATGCGCGCCATGTTATCGCTTAAGTTTTTATTATTTATTATTATCTATTATATATTATTAATATTCCATCCTATTATAACTGTATATAATTAATTATTATTGATTATTATATGATTATTTATATATCTCTTTGAACTCC
>JABUQX010036439.1:50000-58882 GCA_015478945.1 Trachelipus rathkii | reverse complement strand
GAAGTCATACACGAAAGACTTGTAAGTTGTACCTTTAAGATCAAGGGAAAGAGGTACCACTTCTATCAGGTATATTCGCCGCAACAAGGACACCCGGAAGAGGAAAAAAGACAGTTCATGGAAATGTTGGAGGAGAAGGTAGAAGACGGAAGAAGAGAGGAGGATGTACTGCTGCTGATTGGAGATTTCAATGCAAGAGTGGGAAGGAGAAGAGACGAGGTGGAGACAATGGTAGGACAGTATGGAGAGGAGATAAGGAATATTGAAGGAGAGATGCTGATAGATTTCTGTCTGAGGAAGGGATTGAAAATCATGAATGGTTTTTTCCAACGAAGGGACTCACATAAGTTCACAAGGTATAGATGGAACAACATCACAGGAGAATTTGATCAAAGATCTATTATAGACTATATAATATCGTCTGATAGTAGGATAATAAGGAATGTTAAAGTAATACCTGGAGTAACAATGGATTCAGATCATAGATTGTTGGTGACGGACCTGGTGATGAAGGCAGAAAAGCTACAGGGTAAAAGAAAAGAGAAATGATTAAAGTGGAATCACTGAAGGAGTGTGACAAGAAAAGGGAATATATTAGAAAAATAAGTGAGGGCTTAGAACAATTAGAAGGAGTAGGAGAGATGGAGGAGATACAAGAAACAATAAGAAGGGTAGCAGAGGAGACCCTAGGCAAAAGATGGGTAGGAGGAACGAAGAAAAGACACACAAAGTGGTGGACTGAAGACGTGAAGGAGGCAATAAAGAGGAAAACGGTATTGATGAGAAGGTGGCTGAAAATAGAACTGTGCAAACAAGGGCTATATGGAGGCAAGAAATGATGCAGAGAGAAAAAGAAGAGTAAAAGAAGAGGCTGCAAAGAGAGAGGCCGAAGAAATGATGGCGATGTGAGGTCAGAAAGGAAGAAGATTTTTAGACTAGAAAATATATAGAGGATCAAAGAGGAAAGTGTGCAACATCAAGGATAAGCAAGGAGAAGTTTTGGTGAAATCAGAAGACACAAACAGGAGATGAACGGAGCACTTCAGTGAACTGCTAAATGTGAAAGAATTGGGGGAGGAAGGGGGAAAGAGATGGTAGAGAGAGAAGAAGATGAGGAGGAGAGGAGATCACTACGGAAGAATTAGAGGTGGCTCTGGAAGCGATGAAGAACGGTAATTCGCCGGAGGAAGATGGGATGCCCATAGAATTGATAAAAAAGAGGGGGAGGAGATAAAATGAAAGAAGTAATTTGAAACTGTTTAATAGGTGTTGGAACGAGAGTGAAGTACCAGAAGGATAGGGAAAGTCAATTATAGTGCCAATATATAAGGGAAAAGGAGACACAGGAGACTGTAAAAACTACAGGGGAATTTCCTTGTTGAACCATCTGGCAAAAACATATGAGAGAATTTTAGAGAAAAGGTTGAGAATAGTAGTAGAGCCAAGGCTGGGGGAAGAGCAGCACGGATATAGAAAGAACAGAAGCACGACGGATCTCTTGTTCGCTCTGAGAATTACGTTGGAAAAGGTATGGGAATTTAACAAACGAGCATATATAGCTTTCATAGATCTGAAGAAAGCTTTTGATTCAGTGCCTAGAGAGAGACTGTGGAGAGTGTTGGAGAGAGAATATGCAGTGGGTAGAAAGTTGAGAGGAGCTCTGAAGAGTTTGTACAGGAATAGTAAATGTAATGTAAGAACAGAATTTGAGAATAAGGAATGGTTCGAGGTGAGAACAGGGGTTAAACAAGGAAGCGTGTTGTCACCAATTTTGTTTGTATCCTATCTGGATGTAGTGATAAAGAAGGTGAGAGAAGATATCGGAGATTTGGACGGCGATATTTTGGCTTATGCGGATGACTTGGCGTGCTGGAGTGAAGAGGGAGACAGGTTGAGAGAGGTAGTGATAAGTTTTGCCAACAGGCTGAGAGAGGCCGGCTTGAATATAAACACAGAAAAGATGGAGATCATGGTGGTCAGTAGAGAAGAAGGAGGGAGAGAGTTGAGAATAGAGGTAGAGGGGACTGAGATAAAGATGGTGGAGAAATGTAAGTATTTGGGTGGACTATTTGGAAGAGAGGGAGGAAATGTACAAGAGATCACAAGTAGGATAGCTCAGTATGGGGGAGCAGTAGGAGCAGTGTATCCCATACTGAAAGATAGACAAATGAGTGTGGAGGTGAAAAGGATGATATTTGAAGGTGTGTTAACACTGATTTTACTATATGGAGCAGAGACATGGAGTACGACCACAAGAGAGGATAGTAGAATACAGTCGGCGGAGATGTACATTTTGAGAGCGATAATGGGAAAGACTAGAAGAGACAGACAGAGAAACGAAAGAATAAGAGAAGAGGTTAGAGTGAAGGCTATATTGAATAAGATGGATGCAGCCAGATTGAGGGGATGGTGAAGAGTGGCCAAGAAGAGATGGGAGTGGAGACCGGAAGAAACGAGACCAAGAGGAAGACCTAGGAAGAGATGGGAAAGCTCGGTGGAGGACTCATTGAGAAGACATGGATTGTCGTCGATGCAGGAGCTGAGGGAAGATGGAGTTTTGGAAGATAGAGGAAGACTAGCGAGTGCTGGTCTCGCCGACAGGTCCGACCCTTCCCGGGAGTGGCCAGCATATATATATATATTATACATATTATGTTATTATATATTATATATTATTATTATATATATATATTATATATATATATAGTATATATTATATATATATATGTTATGGTTATTACAATATTGTTGTTATTATTGCTATTATTATTACATACTATATATATTATATATATATATATAGTATATATAGATATTTATACATATATATACATATAATATTTATTACCATCTCCCAAGTAGGGTTTTCGCCCTGTCTGTTGGACCAAAGCATTTTCTTCCTTCTGGCTGAGAAACTCTTTATCCTAGAGCACTCTAGGAAAACATTTCTCGGCGCTGTCTGATGCCAGTCCTTGAGTTATACACTCAGGTAGGGTTTCACCCTTTCAGTGGAACTAGCATCTTCTTCCATTTGGCATCAAAACTCGTTCTCCCAGAGCTCTCCAGAAGATCGTGCTTCTAGGCGCATAAGATTCCAATGCTGGTCCAGGAGTTCTTCAAGCAAAAAAAGTAAAGGACCGGTTTGCTAGCCCTGTCGCCCTAGAACTATGCGAAGAAGGAAAATCTTCATATGGTCCGACTGTCTCGAATATCCATTCTTCTTACATATGGACAAATCAATACTCCACTAGATACTGCAGATACTATCTATGCTATCATTCTTAAATTCGTAATTATATTTTGTTATTAAATTTGGCGAAAAGAACTAATTTTGATATTTTGCTCCTCCTCAAATGAACTTAATTTTGTTAAACTATCAATTTATATATTTTGAGTGTATCGAAAGAACTTGATATGAAGTTTTGTTGCTCCTCCACTTCATTTATATAAAAATATTAATTTTTCTTTGATTAAGAATTTTGATCAAAATTTAAATTTCATAAATATGATAAAATATTTTCTTTCGTTTTATAAATTATTTTTATCTGCTCCAGTGGAATCCTAGCCACAATACATGTCTTCAACAGTTTCCCTCCCTCCGACGTAAAACAATGCACAGCTCTCTGGAAAACCTCTTCTGAACTTTTCATCTCTATTCTCTGTTCTTCTCCGATCCTTCTCATTCTTCTCTTCCCTGCTGTTGTCAACACGTCCATCTCCGACGACAGTCAGATCATATCTATATTTATTATTATTATATTATATATTATTATATATATATATATTATTATTATATTATATTTATTAATTTTATTATTGTTATTATATATATATATTATATATACACATATATATATATTATTATATTATTATTTATACATTTAGCATTAATATATATATATATATATATATATATATATATATATATATATATATATATATATATATATATATATATATATATATATATATATATATATATATATATATAGAGATAGTATATATATATATATCACAATATTATATATATATATATATATATTATAATATTATTATAAGTTATTATTGGTTGTTATTATGTTATTACATATTACATATTGGTTATTATTATTATATAAATTACATATATATTATTACTTAAGAAGATATAGATATATTACATATTATATATATATTATTACATATTATATATATATATATATATATATATATATATATGTCATTAACGATGACACTACGAGAGATTGTGGTAAATTTAGTGGTAAGTCGCAATAATAATAATACTTGTAATTATATAGTAGTTATAATTATATAAAGAATTTTCAATTTTTTTTTATTTATTTCAATAGGAAGATTACCCTGTTAAAGAGAATCAGCTGTTCAAATTAATGCTGTCATATCTATATAACTATAAGTAATTAAGTTACAAAAAATTTATATAATAATAAATACATGTTAATTAATTAATCAATTGCGACAAAAAAATTAATATCAAAAGATTATTATTATTATTATTATTATTATTATTATTATTATTATTATTATTATTATTATTATTATTATTATTATTATTATTATTATTATTATTATTATTATTATTATTATTATTATTATTATTATTATTATTATTATTATTATTATTATTATTATTATCATTATTATTATTATTATTATTATTATTATTATTATTATTATTATTATTATTATTATTATTATTATTATTATTATTATTATTATTATTATTATTATTATTATTATTATTATTATTATTATTATTATTATTATTATTATTATTATTATTATTATTATTATTATTATTATTATTACTCTTATTACTATTATTACTATTATTATTATTATTATTATTATTATTATTATTATCATTATTATTATTATTATTATTATTATTATTATTATTATTATTATTATTATTATTATTATTATTATTATTATAAAGGTCGTTTGAAAGTTATTGTAACCTATCAGCTCACTAATAGAGATGATCAAATACTGAATATTGATTATGTGAAATTTTTGTTCTAAATCTAAGGAATTTGAACCGATTGTTTTAATTACATTGGAACAAATAAAATTATTAAATTTACCTGACCTCAAGGTTAATTTTTTCAGTTGTGTTTAGTAAGATTTATAGGTTTCTAACTTCGTTTATTTGACAATTTCATTTATATAAAAAACGATCAATCTGCCTTTTCCCAAGGTTTTGTTTGGTCGTCAAAACAAAAAACTACACACTACATTTATAATTAATGTAAATGATTATTAACGAATATATATATATATATATATATATATATATATATATATATATATATATATATATATATATATATATATATATATATATATATATATATATATATATATATATTTATATTTATATATTTATATATATATATATTATTATTAGTATATATATTATTATTATTATTATTATTATTATACATATATATATATTATATTATATTATTATTATTATTATATATATTATATATATATATTATTACATACATATTATTATTATTATTACATATATATATACTTATATATATATATATATATTATTATTATTACATATTGAAAATATATATGTATATTATTATTATTATATTATTATTATTATATTATATATTATGTTATTATTATATTACATATTATATATTATTATATATTTATATTTATATTATATAAATATATTATACATATATATATATATATATATATATATATATATATATATATATATATATATATATATATATATATATATATATATATATATATTATATATATATTTATTTTATTTTAGTATATATATATTATTATATATATTATTATATATATATATATATATATATATATATTATTATTATTATTATTTCATATTATTATTATTATTATTGAGCATATTATATATTATATATATTAATTTTATCGGATCATTATATTGTGTTATGTAAAACTAAGTTAGTGGGGGTCGTAGATGGAAAAGAAGGTGAAAAGGAAGGAAGTGGATAGAATTAACAGTGAGGAGTGAAGTGAACAAGGTAATAAGGATAAGTATTTAAGAGAGCTTGCAAATAAATCAGTTGAATGTGAAGAAGTCGAACTGAACAAATCTGGAAGCAAATAAAGGAAGTGGTTGTTAGTAGTTCAAAAGAAGTATGTGGATTTACTAAATTAGGAAGTAAGAATGTTAATAGTGAGTATTGGAAAGAAGAGATGAAGCAAGTGGTTAAATGTTCTGAAAGCCAATGATGAGATCTCAAAAGAAATATGTTTTTAATTGTATAAGGAGGAAAAAAGGAATACTAAGAGATGCATATGTAGAAGGAAAAAAAAGGTAAATGAACCTTTGCTAGGGGGATTCCGATACTAATTTTATTAGTGCCCCTGATTTAATAAGTGTATCATACCTATATATATATATATATATATATGTATATATTATATATATATGTTGTTGGAAAGAGTTATGAGGCGTATATATATATATAGAGTATATATATGTGTTGTTATACATATATTTTTACATATATTTCATATTATATATATATACATATTATATATATTATTATTATTATTATTATATATATATATATATATATATATATATATATTATATATATTTATTTATATATTATTATTATATATGTATATATTATTATAAACATATATAATATATATATAGGTAATAGGTTATTATATATATATATATATTATGTTATTGTTATATATATATATATATATATATATATATATATATATATATATTATATATATATTATTAATTTGTTATATATATATTTTACTAGTAATTAATTACTAGCATATATTATATATATATTATAGAAGAAAGAAGAGTTATATATATATATATATATATATATATATATATATATAGTTATATATATATATATATATATATATATATATATATATATATATATATATAAATTTTTATAATATATAAAAATATATATATATATATATATATATATATATATATATATATTATATATATATATATATATATATATTTATATATATATATATATATATATATATATATATATATATATATATATATATATATATATATATATACTTTTTACTTCTGGTTATCTCCCGCTACTCTTCTATGATAAATGTCCAAAACAAAGAGAATGTAGTAAAATAAAGCAAAGTCATCAACTTTATATCCTTGAAAAATGTCGAAACTATTTTAATTTCAGTAGGTTTGGAGCAATAACAGAGATGTTCTTTGTCGTCAACTATCTGTGTGGATATCATTGAAAGTTGTGGGAGAGAGGTTATGAATTATACTTATGATGAAGTGAATATGTGCTAGAGTGTAAATGGGGACATTATTACTCATTTGACTGTTCAAAGTTTGTTCTGTGGGTTTATATCAGCTTATGTGCCTGTGCCTTTTGTTATTTGATATGAAGAGATCGTCCTTGAATACATGTGATATTTTTGAGTTATCTGGGGGAGGGAGCGGAAGCATATTGTCAATGCCTGAATATTCCAAAGCTGGTGTGACTTTTCCTTCTGGTGGAAGGCCTGCAATGTACGATGTCGTGGAGGTCTATTGAAGATGACATATAATTGAAGCTCAAAGGTCGAGATGCGATATTTACGGTGAATTTCGTTCGGTTAGTAGGGTGATGGATATGAGTGTAGGGAGGCAGTCTTTTATTACTCTTAGTACCTTGTTTTGTACTTCTAGTTTTGCCTATTGAATCCAGGGGATATTTCTGTTCAGGCTTGGTGACGCATAGTTTAAAAGGAGGAAGGTAATGCCTGTACACCATTGAGAGCAGCTGCTTTGGCCAAATTAATTTCTGTTATTGTGTTCATCTCATTTAATTTATTTCAATTTCAGGTGTAATATTGTTTATATTGGTAAACGTTATGTGTGGATCGAGTATACGTTGCCAAAGATGTTGGCTTGTGTAATAAAGAGAAAGTCTGATATTTGTATTAATATTTTGGATGGGTGTTGGATTCTCTTGTATTGGGTATAAGTTGTGTGATAGAGAATATTTGAGGGAAGAAAGTCATTCTATTTGTTGATAGATATTGTTAAAGTTGATTTATATACTGTTGTAGTTTTCTTCTTGCTGAATTTATAGAGGAGTTTTGGGCTATAATTGTTTGGTCGTCTGCATAGCGCCTGATTTTTATAGATGGGGTTGTGGCTTGAGGTAGGTCATGCATTAAAAGATTGAATAATGTTGGTGATAGAATGGCACCTTGAAGGAATTCATTATATAATTTTTATATACGAGAGGTGTAGCGACCTAGAATGACTCTTGCGATACATCCGGATAGGAAGTTTTCAATTAATATTTTGTCATTGATATTTATTTCTGTATTTAATAGTTTATATATTAGGAGGTGGTATTGAACTGTATCGAAAGCTTTGTTTATATCTATTGCTACTAGAGTAGTACGTTTTGGGGGTAGGGTTTGATTAAATCCTGAGATAATGCTTTGTGTTAGATTAGTTAGTAATGAAATTTTATTGTAGAGTTGGATTGCTTTGTCAAGTGACGGAAAGATCGCTATGTGGAAAGATTGAAGTTCTTGTTCTATAGATTCAGTGTAAACTTGCCAGTTACCTTTCTTGTAGTTGATGTAAATTTTATTAAAATATATTTTTATAGGGTATTTATGTTGAATTGTAATCAATATTGGAATGTGGTCAGGGGAGAGTGCAATAAATGTTTGCCATGTTGCAGTAACTTGCATTTGGGGAGAACAGAAGATGTCTGGGAATGTAGAGTTTTGATTATGCTGAAATGGTTGTCGAGTAGGTTGGTTTCTATTATTAAGGATGCTAAGTGCATGTAGACTGC
>JABUQX010036439.1:42500-45000 GCA_015478945.1 Trachelipus rathkii | reverse complement strand
AGGAGAAAGATAAATCAAAGGTTATGCATATGAACACACGATCAGTAGAAAATATACTTTAGCTGCCCTTAATACATATCCAATCTATATTAGGTATGATCGAAAAATTTAAACAATATTTCACTCCTCCTCCCACTTTTTCTCGATGTATTTAAAATTATAACATATTTTATGCAGAGCACAAAATTTTGGGAAAAAGGATTTTTATATATAAAATCTGGTGCGAATGGTGTACTTATATTCCATTAAAATATGCAATGTCGGACCCTTTGGGGTCTCAAATAATTTGCCGTGGTTTATGAAATTTTTAAATATTTTTATGCATGGTTTAGATAATACTAATAAAAATAATATAACAATCAAAAATAGTAAATAATAATTAATATAAATTAATTATATAATAATATATAACAAGATGTAATAAAATAATAATAATAATTAATATAAATAATAATAAATAATGATAATAAAATAATAGTAATGTAGCATAGATAATTTAATTAATAATATATATAAGTAAAAAGAAAAGAATGATAAATTGCAAAAGACTATTAGAGAAGTATAGTTAATTAATTAAATTAAAGATTAATAATAACTCTATAAATAATTAATATGTTTTATACCAGCATAAATAATAAAAATAATATATTTACTTTTCATGAAACTAATTTAAATAAATACGAATTAAAGTCACGATACTTTTCTGTTATTATCCAAAGAACGGAAATCTTCTTTGAAATCCTTCATTATAATAAAATATAAATATTAATTATACGAATAATTGAATTAAATATAATAAATTATATAATAAATACATAAATGAAAAATTAATAAGAAATATTGAAATCACTAAATTTATATTCATATTATATAATTTAATTAATTTTATATTTATAATTATTATATTATAAATTATTTATAATTAATAATGTTAATTATAGATAATAAATATATAAAATAATAATTAATTATAATTATAAGTAAATAAATATCATAATTATTATTTAGTTTAATAAATTAATAAAATTTATAAGTTTATATTTATAAATTTAAATTAATTTAATTAATATACTTAGAATAATTTATAAATTTATTTAAATTAGCTAAATATTCCATTATAATAATAATTTAATAATATTAATTTATTAAAAATTTTATTATTATAAATTATTAACTTTAAATTATATTTTAAAAATTTAATTAATAAATTATACATATATTAATTTTAATATAAATATAAATAATAATAATAATAATTTTAAATTTATTAAATTATAATAGTTAATAATATAAATTAAATTTATATATTATTATAATTTAAAATTTAAATAATTTATATAATAATATAATTACTAAATTTAATTTATAATAATATAGTTAATATATTAAATAATATAAAACGATGTTATAAATTTATAATATTAGTTATAATTATTTAATAATATATTTAAATTATAATATAAACTAATTATAATTAATATTATTAAATAAATATTATTAATAAATTATTAAATTAATTAATTTATTATAATTAATATAATTTAGTATATAGATTAAATTATATATTGAAATTCTGTACAATAATTAACAAAACAATATTATTTATCTACTTAGTTTATAGCTTTAAAAGATAATTATCATTAAATATTATTAAATCGATGATTATATAAATTATAAAATTATAAATTAATATAATTAAATTAAATAATATAATTTTGCGGAAATTTAATATTAAATTAATAAATTTAAATTAGGTTTACTGTACTAAAAAGAATAATAAAATTAAGAAATATAATACTAAAAAATATTAAAAGTTTCATAAAAAGAAAAAATTATATGATATATCTAATTTATAAATTTATATATAATTTAATAATATAATTAATTTTAATAATAAATTAATAATATAAATTAAATATTATAATAATAATAAGATAATAATTAAAAAAAATGTGTACTTAATATTGAACTGAATAAAATTAATAAATTATAATAAATATTTAAGATATAAATAACTAAATAATATTATATATATAAATTAATAAAAATAATAATAAAATAACTCAAATATATATGGTAAAGGATATTTATAAATAATTAATAATTAATTATTAATAAATAAGTAATATTATAAGATATAAATAATAATAAGTTAATAATAATAATTAATTAAATTTAAATAATAATTAATTAAATTAATTAATGCTAAGTAATTAAATAATAAATATTCAGAAAAATACTTACATATTAAACGAGATAATCTTTAAATAATAAATACTAAATTAGTTAATTAGTTATAATAATTAAAAATTATTATTATTTATTATATATTATTAATATAGATTAATAGATAATATATTAAATATATGATTTAGAATAAGAATATAGAAAATTATTGAATAAATATATACTAATAATTTAATAATAAATAATAATTAATTTAATAATATAAAATTAAATTTAAATAGTATTAAATTTTTTTTAATATATTAAGAATTTT
>JABUQX010036439.1:20000-37500 GCA_015478945.1 Trachelipus rathkii | reverse complement strand
ATTTATTCTGAACTTCTCTTTGTTAAATTTTTTGTAGTAAATTTACAATTAATTAATAGTATTTTCAATTACGAGTATTTGTTATCATTGAAAAAGATCTACAATTTGATATTTACTAATCAATGAGAGGTTTATTATGTCACTTTTCCAGCATAGAACATTTTGTTGATTGTAATAATTAGTATTTTTTGCAATATTTATAGATAAAAGTAGATAATATTTACGAGTATAGGTCTTACTAAGGGTTTCGTAACTATTTTTATTAATAGGGTTCCTCTTTGATTGTATGGTATTTTTGAAACAGTATGCAATGGTATTTTTAGGGTTTATTTTATTTAGTTCTCGATGAGCGAGTGTTATGAAAGTGTAATGTATGTATCATAGTATCATATGAGAAATCTAATTTATTTTCTCCTGAATATGTATCAGAAATTTTATTATAGGCAGCTTTTTTTAATAGTTTGTTCTAACGTTTTAATCACTGTAAAAAATGAACCAATTCTGAATATTGACATCTTAATATTTTTTGTTTGTAGGTTGGTCGCTATTGGCCCCGTGAAGAGCGTAAAAAACAGTTGGAGAAAGAAAAAGAAAGAAGAAGAAAATTAGAGCATTTGAAACGTCAACACCCTCCTCCACAACTTCACTCAGTGAACAACTCTCTGTTTCAAAACACATCTCTTGAAAACGGAGTTCATCAATCTCTGTGGAGAGATTCTTCCATAAGAAGGAAAGGGAATGTGACTCTCGATTCATCACATAAAAAACTCCTTCCAAATAGCCACAAGCCTTTTTCTCCTCATTTCGCCACACCAGAAACACGTCCTCTCAATTTTCCTACTCAGTTACCGTACGTTAGGCCCATTGTGCATCCCTCGCATTTGAGACCCGTTTTAATTCCGCAACCAGTTACCCCACACCCAATGTGTTCGCCTCTCAGCCCAACGTCTCATAATAATACACAAGAAAATATATTATCAGTTACCACAGTATAACTTTAATTATAAATCTTTTCACACAACTTTATAAACCTTTTATACAAAGCGATAAATGTTTTTCACAAAATAAAAAGTTTTCACTTAAGAAATTAATCAAAAGTATTTAAAAGTTAAAAGTATTCGTTTTAAATAAAAATATAAATATATTAATTAGTACGCAAATGTAAACTATATAAACTATATATATATATATATATATATATATATATATATATATATATATAATAATAATATATATATATAACTATATATATATATATATATATATATATATATATATATATATAGTATATATATATATATATATATATATTATATATATATATATATATATATTATCGGGCATAGTATGATAAAATACTGGTCTAGAACCAAAGAAATGTAATCACTGTAGTTGTATTTATGAAAAAATAAGGCATCATTGTAATATTGTATTAAAATATATATAATAATAATAATAATAATATATATATATATAATTTATATATATATATATATATATATATACTATATATATAACATATATATATATATATATATATATCTTATATTTATATATATATATATATTAATATATATATATATATATATATATATTGTAGTATTTGATGTTTATACGTCTTTGTTATATATATATATATATATATATATATATATATATATATATATATATATATATATATATATATATATATATATATATATATATATATATTTATATATATATATATATATATATATATATATATATATATATATATAATACTTTACATAAAACGTGAACTAGCTTTACTGTCATTAATGCAAAACTTTTTATAAAACATTTCAAGTATTGATTTAAGTCTTTCCTACTTTTATATATATGATTTGTAATTAATATTTTATAATTAATAAAATAATTACAAATTAAATGTATATTTTTTTTTGTTTATTTTTTCTAAGCTTTCTTCTGCTGCTGTTGAAGAACTTTTTTTTTTTTTACCATTGCAGTTGCATTTATATTGTATACATTAATTGATGTATCATAATTGATGTATACTTCTTAGCATTTATACAAAAATTTTAATTGATATTTAGAAGGAGAAGATAAATATGTCGATTTTTTTTATGTTTTTCTAGTCTTTTTATTTTCATTATAGAAAATTTATGTAAATATAAAAAAAAGTGGAAATATATATACAGATATTTTTTAATAAAATGTTTATTTCAGTTTGTCGTTTTAGAATTTCCTTTGTATGTGTGTGCATGGAAAAATACTACCGAAAATGTTGTGGATGAAGAAGATTTGAAATCAATACAAACATTCTTTTATTTCGTAGTAACGATGTTACTATAGCAAATTAGAAACTGAACTGTCAATTTTTTTTAAAACAAATTTGAACATTTGATTTTTTTTCACAAATTCGTCACAATATTAAAGGAAAAATAAAAAGTTGAGTAGTAGCAGTGGAAGAAGAAAAAAATACTGTTAAAATAGTAGAAGTAATCGTAGTAAATGTATCTTGTTTTTTTAAAGAAATTACCATGACTCACGACGAAAAAGAAAAACAAAACGAGAGAACCTAACATAGGCCATGTCACAAGTTTGGATAAGTCAATGGTAACTACACAAGTCTCCCCAGATCCCTAAGGGCATATAAATTAATCGGAAAAATAGAAAAGTATGTCACCAATTTACCTTGAGCTTCGAAGGTTGTACTGATGATCTGAAAAAAAGAGCGCTCGATTTCAGACGATTTACGAAATCAAAAACTAAAAACAATGCAACTTTAACCAATCTTATCTTGAACTAATATTGTATGCATATATAAAAAAAAAACCGATGCGTTTTTAAATATTTGCAAATAAATATCTTAAAAATTGATAGGGCATCATACATTTCTTTTAAAAAAAAACATTCTAACTGCGATTTACCCTGTTTTTTTTTTTTTTTTTTTTTTTTTTTTTTTGAGTTCACGCTATATGTTGAATAAAAAGTTAAATAAAAATATAAAAACATAAAAGCTCTTTCTTATGATATTATTATATAAAGCTTATCATGGTTCAAAAAAAATTTTGCATATATTTATTTATGCAAACGTAAGATATGTGAAAATGTAACGCGATGTCTATGAATAAAATAATCAAAGATAAAATTTGAAGTACACACTGCATATATATATATATATATATATATATATATATATATATATATATATATATATATATATATATATATATATATATATATATTTATTTTTTATTTATATATATATATATATATATATATATATATATATATATATATATATATATATATTATATATATATAGATGTTAAATATTGCATAATAATCGCAATTACATAGATGTTAAAGAAAGAACATATAATGAGAAGGTAAAGAATTAACTGCACTTCTTTGGGATTGAACCACCGCATGTTGCGCGTGAGGACAAGCATATGCTCGGTACTACATACAACTGAGGATGGCTCAGTTGGCCCTTGCACTCAGAGCACTGTATCTCACGCTGGCATACGTGGTGGCCTCAGAAAGCGATTGGCTCTTTAACTCTCATTGCCTGCTATTCTTTCTTTAACATCTTATCTCTCATATATATATAACCATATATATATATATATGTATAACTCTATCTTATATATAATATATATATAACCTTATAACATATATGTATATATGTATAGCTATATATATATCTTTCTTATATATATATATATATATATTAATGTATATATATATATATATATATATATAATTATAATATCATAATATTCTATATATATATATATATATATATATATATATATATATATATATATATATATATGCTACTTAATATATATATATATATATATATATATATATATATATATATATATATATATATATATATATATATATATATATATATATATATATATATATATATATAAAAAAAAAAAAAATATATATATATATATATATATATAATAATAATATATATATAACTATATATATATATATATATATATATATATTATATGAAGAAATGAAAAAGAAGAAGAAAGCAAAACAAAGCCGTTTCTATGGCAACGAAAGCCTTTATAAAATAATGTACTAACAAAAGTGGTTTTGTGTTTGCTGTGAGTAAAGGTCGAAAAAGCGGTTTATTGTTTTGAATAAAGTTAAAAAGGAATGAACTAAAAATTCACTTCGGAAAGAGAGTTTATTTTGAAAGTTTTCGTCGTATTTTTTGTAACTTTTTATACTTTAAAAATATTAGGAAAGAGGCCAAAATGTATTGGATGACCATATTTCTCTTTTTTAGATACCGAAGGGTGGATTTTATTTATTGCTCTTAAAAGCAAAAAAATAATGAAATATGAAGTTAATTTTGAATTTTTATATTGATATCCAAATGTATTTAAATAACTTTAAAAAATGTAGTTAATATAATTTTATTAATTTGAGATCATAAGCCTCCAGCCAATTTCCTTTGTGTTTTTTTAATGAGTTCCTTTATATTGATTGAATTTTCCTTAAAGTAATGAGCCGATAATCGGTGAGTCACTTTATTTAGAAAAAAAAAATGAAGTGCTTTTACATTAATTAAGGTGAACATAAAATCTGGAAAGACTCCTTACTTTGTAGTATGAGTAACGCAGATGAGTCATCGATTACCGTTTGGTCTTTCTTCAAATGATGAATTTAGTAGCTGACGAATCGAATAATGAGTCATTAAAACTCTTTAAAGAATGCGAGGAATTTTACAAAGTAACGCAAGTTTTTGTGAGAGCAATAAGAAGGATTAATCATGGCATCCATGAAGAGGACGGGATGATGAGAAATAAAAAATTTAGAGATGAAATAAAGAAAAAAGTTCTACCCAGACATGAAGCGGCTTTGAAGAAAATTATTATCGGTTTGCAAGATTACGCGGAAAATTTTGTGTATATGAAAAAACAGTATGAAGTTTATTTTTCTATCAGAAAAAGGGCTACAAATTTCCAGTTAGCAAAAGTAGAATCAATTTACAGGAAAATCTGCGCACAAAGAGACATTGTATTAAGTGGAATATTGGCAGTTATTCACACTCAATTGAAGAGTACGTCAGCCAGTTTTCAAGCTACAGATACTCGTCTTGAGGTTCAAATTGTGTTCAAGTTAATTGAAAGATTTAATATCTTCTTAGTGAAACTAAAAGAAATTCCCCACTTTTTAAATGAAAGAGGAGAAGAGGACCCTTCGCCTTATCAGAATTTAATGCTACAACAAGTTCTTCCTGAAGGAGTAATGACAAAAAGTTCTCAATTAAAAAGGTTGACAGCATCGAAAATTTTACAAATTTCTGGAATAGCTAGAGCATGTTTAGTAACTAAAACTGTGTCTTCTGCTCTTTTTTCTAGTATTAAGTTTCCTCTAGAAGAGAATGGGACAAGACTACCATGGAAACCTCTCTTCTACGATGGTCAGACAACGCTACCTGCAGTCGACATATTCGAAGAGGCGATAGCAAAAGAAGAAGTTGAATACGAACGCAATCAAAGGAAACTAAATATGGCCCTTAAACTAGAATTTGGAGATGATTTTCCAGCAGCAGATTATTTACCGGTGAATAGTACTGCAAGCAACCTGCCGCCTATTGATAGTGAAGAAATGGACGAACTGGTAAAGACCAATGCAAAACTACTCGAACTTCTTTTGAGGAGATTTCTCCTCACTGCCGGAGTTTTAGGTACTTAAACTGAAACATTTCTCAACAATTTTTAAATAATAATAATAATAATAATAATAATAATAATAATAATAATAATAATAATAATAATAATAATAATAATAATAATAATAATAATAATAATAATAATAATAATAATAATAATAATAATAATAATAATAATATTTATTATTATTATTATTATTATTAATGTGTAATTATGTGTGTGTGTAATGTGTGTGTACATATTATTATTATTATTATTATTATTATTATTATTATTATTATTATTATTATTATTATTATTATTATTATTATTATTATTATTATTATTATTATTATTATTATATATTATTATTATTATTTATTATTATTATTATTATTATTATTATTATTATTATTATTTTAATCATTATGATACTAAAATTGATATATATATATATATATATATATATATATATATATATATATATATATATATATATATATATATAAGTATATATATATATATATATATATATATATATATATATATATATATATATATATATATATCTCTATATATATCAGGCTGAGCCATGACTTGTCTCTCAGGGTGGGCAGGCTTAATATTTTACCCCCCTTCCCTCCTTTCTATATCTATATATATATATATATATATATATATATATATATATATATATATATATATATATATATATATATATATATATATATATATATATATAGATATATATATATATATATATATAGAGAGGAGAGAGAGAGAGAGAGAGAGATTTAGAGAGAGAGAGAGAGAGAGAGAGAGAGAGAGAGAGAGAGAGAGAAATCATTCCAAACACTTGGAAGAGCGGCGAGTCAAAAGCAGAGTTCTGAATGCTTTTAGGCACATGACATTTAATATATTATAAATAAATAACAAAAAGAAAGATTTTAACCAAGTACAATATAGGAAACCATAAACGGCAGAGAAGCACAAAATTTTGCCTTTTTACAAAGGAAAATGAAATTTTGTTTTAAATAGCCATCATAGCCCTGTCAAACACTAGTTCTTATTGATGAAAATTGTTTCGTATTTCTGGAACACAATTTAAATCACTCACTTCTTTGTAGGGCATGCACTGCCTACCTTGCATCCCTACCCAGAGGGCACGTCCTGATATATATATATATATATATATATATATATATATATATATATATATATATATATATATATATATATATATATATATATATATATATATATATATATATATATATATATATATATATATATATATATATATATATATATATATATAACTATATATATATAAAATTCCCTAATGTTAATTTTAAAAGAAGTGTTCAGAGAAGTGTATCATAATTGATGTATACTTCTAAGCATGTATATAAAAGTTTTTCTGTTGTCACTTCTTAGGATCTATTTCTTCCTGAGACAAGAATTTCATTTCATGTTTACAATTTAATATATATTTAACCGAAAAATCAAATACTTTCCCTTTCACAGGGTTCTACCTCTGCTTCTTCGTTTTCTAAGTATCATTTCATCTGAGCACCTCTTATGGTGTATGTGTGGCATCCAAGAGCATGAAATTTTATAATTTTATAATTCATTCACACATACACCTTTTACACGATAAATTTTCTGTTAGTTAAAAAAAATTGAACACAAACACCAATTGCTCCAAAGTTGTAAGAATTACTCGAATACCCTCTGGTTTTTTATGTCAACTTCTTTTACCCACAGTTGTACATACCTATAATTATTATATTTGTACATCCAAAACATTTAAATTTAAAAGCTGTTACGAGAAAACTTGAAAAGCAGAAGAAGAAGAAGAGGAAGAAGAATCTTGGAAGAAGGCTTTAACAAGAAGTGAAATGAAACAAAGATAGCAGAGCAAGTATATTGTCTCTGCTCTCTTGATTTCTTTAGGAATTTTTTTACATTTAGAAAACTCTCAAATCCATGATTTTAAGTTTGGCTGTCCTTTGTATCCCATTGTCCCTCCCCTGACCTCTTATTAAAAGTTTCCAAAGAGCGAATAACGATTAAATGTCAAGTAACTTCCTTTCTACTTTAATTATAAATGACGTGAAAATTAATTATGTATTGCTTTTATACTTTTTTCATTTGAACATAATAATAATAATAATAATAATAATAATAATAATAATAATAATAATAATAATAATAATAATAATAAATAATCAATAATAATATTCATAAGATAATAATAATAATAATAATAATAATAATAATAATAATAATAATAATAATAATAATAATAATAATAATAATAATAATAATAATAATAATAATAATAATAATAATAATAATAATAACTATAATAATAATTTGTTGTTTTCACAATTGTTTGAAAACTTCATTGTGAATCAAGTCATAGATTGAATAAATAAGATATACAAAATAAAAAGAAGTTTTTTTTTTTTTTTAACTAAATCTTTTCGAAATTGCTTTCAGTGTATATGATGCTGAAGAGAAACAAAAGTGGAAAGCTTCGACTTGTGAAAGCTGCAAAATCTCGCCTCGAAAGTTATTTCATTGAACAAATGTGGGGTCCTGGTACTGAACGCATCGAAGAAATTATTTTGTGGATGCCTCCTTTGAAAAGACCCCCGCCATTCCCTCCACCAGCCCTTTTCAATTCACTACAACTTTTTAAGTTTCTTAACAATTTTCACCAGTATTGTGACAGAGGTAGCTGAAAAATGTTTTTTTTCTTTTTAATCTATTTTCTTTGTTGAACACGTAGTTTACATTACTTTTTCATTCTTTAAAATACATTTCAAACATTTTTCCTTTAAATTTCATGAAAATGTTTTGGCGTCTATATAATTAATAAGGTTAGAAATATTGTGGATGAGACTCGACACATCGCCCTTACGTCGTTCATGGATATTGGGTTTGTACAAGGATTTGGTCCTTACAGCAGAACAGTTCCGGGAATTAAAAAGATGTCAGAAAGCAATAATTACACCACAGAAGGAGGTTTGTATTTGCAGTGTTTCATATGTTAAGTTACAAAAAAAGTAATAAAGTTACAAAAAAAGTATAATAGGGTACAAAATTATCAAAAGAAAAGTCATCATATTAATCCAATTGTCACGTTTTAAATATATACTACTACTACTACTACTACTACTACTACTACTACTACTACTACTACTACTACTACTACTACTACTACTACTACTACTACTACTACTACTACTACTGGACTACTACTACTACTAATAATAATAATAATAATATGAATAAGTAATAAATAATAATAATATAATGAATAATAATGAATATAATAATAATAATAATAATAATAATAATAATAATAATAATAATAATAATAATAATAATAATAATAATAAATTTTTAAAAGGCGAGAGTTTAATTGAAGCAACACAGATGCTCGTGTGGCAAATAAACGAGATCGAAAAAGTCGAACCAGAAAAAGAAGGAAGAGATTGGCCCATTGCTGAGGAGGTAAAAACAACCTTTAATTTTTGTAAACTTTTTAAATAAAATGGTTTGGTAGTTCCTGTCTCATTTTAAATTTCATTTTCTTTCAAAGATTGGTTTCCTCCTTTGTCTTGGATCATTAATAGGAGGAGTATTGAGTTTTGCAAGACTTCGAGGATCTTATCTTTTACATACTTGGAACATGGGTCCATATTTTCTCGTGTCTCAAGCTGATCTACCGAGCGTCATTGAGAAGCTCAAAAAGTTAAAGGTTGGAATACTAAACACTATAAGAAATATAATAATAATAATAATAATAATAATAATAATAAATAATAATAATAATAATAATGTATAGTAAATAGAGATAAAGAAATAAAAGAAGAGAAATAGGCTAGAGGTGGAGGGAAATATGTTTAAAACAAAACGCGAAGTAAACCATGAGTGAAAAACTATGTACCAAATTAAGCTATAATAATAATAATAATAATAATAATAATAATAATAATAATAATAATAATAATAATAATAATAATAATAATAATAATAATAATAATAATAATAATAATAATAATAATAATAATAATAATAATAATAATAATAATAATAATAATAATAATAATAATAATAATAATAATAATAATAATAACTGTTTATTTGATGATATTTATGACCGTTTTATAAAATTTTGCAGATTCAGGAAAGAGATAATCTTATTAAAACTGACGATTTCTGCAGACTTCAACTCGTCCTTTATAGAGAAAAAGTAGTTTTAAGAATAACTGACCTTGTTGAAACTATAAAGGTATGACGTCACCTCATTATACTACAAAATTACATATTTTAAACAACCCAGAGACTAATAGTAGATAGAAGGGTAGGCTGTAAGATATCACATACTTTTATATTTTAGTAATTTTCTAACAGAATTAATTGAAAATGTTTATGTTGTTAGGGTTTCGAGGAAGAAACGGTTAGGGATGTCAGCTCTATTTGTCGTACAATGTGTCTAGCTCAACTTCAGAATTCGATGCCAGTTCCTAAGGTTTGGAGAGGCATTGGCAGAATTCCACATGAACCACAAGATTACGTGTATGAATATATAGGTATGATCCTCCTAGCTTTATAATCGAGCTGTGTGTCTCTTCTAGATGACGTTGTTGATGCTATGCATATTAATGTGCTTTGATTTATAAAATGATTTAATATTTAGTTTTTTGTTATTTATTTCAAGGGACTGTGTTAGAACCAGTGCTCGATGCCGTTACGAGACTTGGAGTTCAACTTCAAAAAAGAGCTGGCTCGACTATTCTTAAAGTTGTCTGCTACGCGTGGCTTGAACATGTGAAAGCGCAAAAAATAAAATTTTCTCTATGGGGTGCTCAACAATTGTTGAAAGGTTTTTTAAGAGTTTTAAAACTGAATGACTTGTTGAGTGTAATATTTAAAGTTTTATATTCACTCGGTGATTACTTTTTAAAATTAACATTCACTTTAATTTCAAATACATAATCACAATTTCAAATGGATAAGGAGAACGGTTTAAATTAATTTCCTTAGATTTTAACCGAAATTCAGAGCTGAAGATATGATTCATTTTTGCTATTGAATGAAATTCGCTTACTTACTTAAAAAACATATACTTCTCCTTTTTCAGATTTCCATGCTCTTGCTGAGTGGTTAAGAAATTATCCAGGCTTAGACCCAGAAGCTAGAACACAGATACTAGCTGTGGACGTTTTACGGGAATGTGAAGGAGTAGCAAGGTTGCTGATGCGTCAACCACCGCTTGTTGTAGGATACACTTCTCAAAACCAAGTAGCACCATTAGGTCCCAATAAGTGCTGGTAAGTTTTTTTCTTCACGACTATTCAACCTAATATATTATATGCGTGAATAATGCTATTAAACTCTATTAAATTTTAACATCATCAACATTTTATATGAATAAAATTCTAGGCAAGAAAACAGTGAATTAAAACAGGGAGTGAAGCACTTAATAAGTTCTGAAGATGATGACATTCCTGCGGAAATGTACGTTCCCAACCAACAGCTTTGGTTGAGTCTTCGGGCTCGATCCTCAACGGCTGTTTGTGTCAAGTTGCCGCACTCTTGCTGTTCCTCAGCCTTATTGAAACGATAAATTCAAATAACAGCTTATAAGGAATAAGATGTGGAATTGTATACTTATAATTTCGTTATAACATAAACAGTATTTACTAAGTATTAAAAAATTAATAATAAATAATTTAATAATAATGAATTCATACAGGCCTCGAAACAGGGTAAGGCGGCTCTGGCCAAATTTCGGTGCCGCATTCGATTGGATACGTACGTAATCGAAGATAATAAGAGACATATAAAATGATATAATTACCTAACAGAGATAATATACTATATAATAATAATAAATATCAAATATACTACACACAAGAGTGAGATAATATTATTGAGTGAAGATATAAGTAATCGACTAATAATAATGAGAAGCAAATATTATACATAGAGTGGAGTCATGAGATCATGGCATTTATTAATAATTATAGAGAGATGGAGCACAATAGTAATAGATAAAAATAATAACATAATAAATAATGAGTATATGAGAGTAATAAAGATATATAGATAATATAGACCTCACATCGGTGGAATAGTCAGAGTAATCACACTAATAATAATAAAATTGAGATAATCGAAAATGAATACTAAATATGTAACTAAATAATTCACCTTTAATCAAATTAGAGTGATTCACTTATTATTATTATATTTATTCCATTTAACTTATTAATGAGATAGTGTAGTTAGTTATTTTTATTTTATTGCACTCTCAGTCATTATTATTCACTTTATTATGTGATATACTCTATATTATTTAAGTGTGTGAGACAATACTAATCCTTATTCATTTTAGTCTCATTATCATTCATGTATGTATCTGACGTAATATCTAGATATTATTATTCACTTATGAGTATGTGAATGTGAGCTGCAAGATGTACACTATTTGATTAGCAATGAGACAGTTCATTCAAAGTTTGATTACTCTCTATAATGAGATATCAAGGAATTATTCGAGTTTCAGAGACATATTTCATGTGCATTATAATTATTATATTATTCATTATATTATCACTATCTTGATAGAGGAGGGTGTGATGTCAGTGTGAGATTAATCTGTTAAATTACAATGTATGATACTTGTCATTGACTGTTATATAGCATGGACACCGGATATATCCAGGTAAATAAATCATTATTTTATTTAATGTATTTTATTGATCTTGAGTCAGAATGGTTAGTGGCCTATTTAAATATATTACACGTTATTACTTAAGTCTATTATTATTACTCTTGAATATCAATCTATTAATTGAATGATTATTCATTACTAGTTCATTCTCAGTTTACATTGATTATTAAATACTTCTATTGAGAATTGCTGTGTTGAGTTGAGTTATTGTACTTATTTCATGGCATAATGCACAAGAAATAGAAATCTTAAAATGAGAATCTAATTAGATAAAATAACAAAGAGAAATTTGAAAAAAAAATTCTCATAAATAAATAAAAGTAAAACTAAAATAAGATGAGCATTTAAATTATTTAAATTAAATAATATCTCCCAATCTTGCACAAAACTTTCGTACTACTCGCGTCCTATAATTCTTTCCATATTTGTGAAGTGTGATCTTGATTTACTTTTTATCATTATTATTATTATTATCTATTATGTGCGTATATAATGAGATGCCTTATTACCTAATTATTATATTATTATATATTATTGATTATTCATATTATTATTATTGATGTGAGGTAGGTGTGATAGGTTAAATTATTATAATTATATTATCATTATTAATCATTATTAATCATTATTATTATGGCATTGATTATCATTATTAGTGATTATTGTCATCATTATATTAATCTATTATTGTGTGAGTGATGACTCATATTATGTCATATAATTGTAATTTTATATACGTTACATTATTATGTGAGTGATACTTTATTATTGATACTCTCTCATTAATTATTATTATTATTAAAATTACTTTAGATAATATATTTATTTTTATTATTCACGTGTAGTGGTAATTTATACAATAAATTATTATGTATTATTATTCATTTTATCAAATATTATTATTATTATGAGTGAGATATTAGATTGAGTCTAGGCTCATTGATTATTAGTATTATTCATCATTATTCAGATCATTCATTTCATAATTGAGCGAGAGCGTATTTATTATTATAATGATTATCTAATCATTATTTTGTCATTATTAGTTATCGGATAATTATCATATTATTATTTAGTTATTATTATTTAATTATTATTCACTTATATTTAATATTATCTATTAGTGAGTGAGTGCATTAATTATTATTATTATTTATTATTATTATATGTGAGTGTTTACTTTATTATTATTGATTATTATCTATTGATTATTATTACTGTATTATTATTGTTATTATCATTATTATTATCATATTATATCATTATTTATTATTATTTATTATCTATTAACACGACATGAATGGTGCTTCTATCTGAAAAGTTTCTACTCTTACCTGTTATCGTTGTACTCATTGTGGCTCGACAAGAATTTCATTCAGTTATTAAATTTGGCGCACGTCCTTCTATTTCCACTATTACGTTTACGTGGAAAGCACTTTTGTTAAATTCTTGCTTAATTATATATATATCATATATATATAAATATACAGTATATACTATACTAAATTTTCGACTGTGTACTAATAAAAGTGGATCGTCCTAGGACAAGATTAGTAAGATCTGTAGAATCTAGTAATATTGCGGACTCACCTAGCCTGAGGTGAGGGCTATGTTAGCGATCGAAAGTTAGGTTACTCACTGGCAGTTCATTACGAGATGGTGATAAGCGATCACTTTGAGCTTGATTGTAACTACTATATATACGCATAAGGCGTTAGACATATATATGCCAAAAATTTATAGTACTATAGCTATAGCGTGAGACTCACTAGTCTTAAAACATGAAAGAAAGCTTAATAGTGTTTGATTTTCCAAAATTGCAAGATAGGATATTCACAGAGTCAGTGAATATTTAAATTATCAATTAACTATCCAACTTTGATGGACAACATAAAGATATAGAGTGGTTGTTATCACCGCTATATTAACTACATTTACACCTATAGCTTCCTCATACCGTTTGTTAATACACTAAATGCGAGTGCGGTACAGTAACAATCGAGAGGGTAATTATAGGATATCTTATATAAATAACATAGAAAATCATTATCCTATACTAACTCGTGTGAGTGGTACTGCATCTCTCAACGAGAGGAGTATCAGTATGTGTATTATATAATCTATCGGAAGCTATGAATATAATATTACAGGTGCGATAGTGATGATATAATATTGTGTGAGATATATAGCTAGTGTAATCAGGTGATATTATGATGAACCTTATTAATCATCTTAACACAAATAATAGAGAGTTATAAACAGAGAGGTACTTATTATCTCACTATAGGAACACTACTGTAATATTAATATATCTATGATAGTATATCTGTTGAGGGTTGTATACTAATTATACGAGACAAACCCTACACATGAGATATATCATCAGACTACCAACATCGCACTCGTGGGTTGGGACCATCGCTCAAGATGAACCTATGGATCGGGGAATGACAGCACAGGTGACAAACGGATGATAGGCAATTACACGAGACTACCTTAGCCAGTGTTTGCCTAGCGTGGTGATGCCTATGTGCTAGACAGTAGAGGACGATAGTCGAAACGCATATGTGTAGGACACTGTGTGTTGTACCCTCGATGCACTGACATAATTAACAGTGCTGTAGAAATATATGATGAATACATTTGGCATAAACTGTAGGAACGATTGGAAGCACAGGAGCGAGGTGATACGAATGTATGCTTTCTCATAGGCCGATGGAACAAGACGAAGGCATATGTGTGTACGTATTACAGAAAACTGAGTATTAACTCAGTGAAAATAGCACGCTATCTATACCGTTAACAGGCTGACATATACCCAACGTATGGGCGTGCAAATGGGAAAAAAAACGGGGTTTTTCTTTCTTTTCCCCCACCCCCGGTTTTTGGGGGGCGAAGGGGACGAGTCGTGGTTAGGCATCAAGATTGTACCGGGCCCCGTTTCCATATCACACAACCTTTGCCTCCATACTTCGGAGAGTGCGTGAAACCTGACGCCTGATAACCCTTCAGCTGGCCGTAGACGGTCCAAAGTTGTTTGTATATCAGTGAGTGATAATGCTATTCTCCAGCACGTTGCAAGGGACAGACGCGTCAGCTCCGAAACCCTTGTCCATTGCCATTGTTTGTCTCATCGGACCATATTGAACGTACTGCACCATGAGGGTATGTACCTCTATGATTTACATTTTGTGCAGTCTCTCGTCAAATGATTATGCACCGCGTGTAGCATTCTGCCACTGGTTTCAGCTCCAGAAGCAAGAGAACGATGTGATGTCATGGATCGTTTGCACGGATGAAGCCTCCTTCGGTCGAGATGATATTATTAATTTCCATAACACAAACCAAGGACGCACGACAATCCCCATGGCATTACGCAAGGTAGACAACTTCGCAGATTCCTGTGCAGCGTGTGGGCTGCTATGATACGTGACAACCTTATCAGACTATATTCCCTACCAGAGCATCTGAACACTGAGATATACCTGTATTTCCTTCAGGAAGTATTACCGGATCTCCTCTAGGATGTTCCTCTGGGTGTTCCCAGAGGTATGGGGGTTTATTTATGACGGAGCTCCTGCCCACTTGCGCTGCCCGTTCGCCAATATCTCGAAGAAATCTACCTAATTCAGTGGAGTGGGACGGAAAGTCACGTTGCATATCCTCCACGTTCCCCCAACTCAACCCTTTAGAGTATTATATATGGGGCCACCTAAAGACACTGGTGTACAGAGTCTCTTTCCCCAACTTCGGAACCCTTCGGCAAAGTATCCACAACGGTTTTGATCATATCCGTGGGCAAGTAAGAATATTTCAAAGAGTGTATCACTATATAACGAGACATTTAGAAGCTTGCATCACGTCGGAAGGGTCACATTATAAACACCTACTACAATTTGAACTAGAAAGTTAAACTACCTATGGTTGCTATGTATGCAATAAATAAATAATAATATTATACGAGTGTTTCAGTACGTTTTTAACCTACCTCATCAACGGGAAGTGATGGAGCTATATACCCTCAACCATGCATTTCCCGACCTATGTTCATTAAACATGACTTGCCCTGCACAGCTTGTTTAATCAGTTCCCAGGTTTTGGCGGTATTATTGGTATCCGCCCTGCATATATATATATATATATATATATATATATATATATATATATATATTTATATATATATATTTATATATATATATATATATATATATATATATATATAATATATATATATATATATATATATATATATATATATATATATATATATATATATATATATATACATATATATATATATATATATATATATATATATATATATATATATATATATATATATATATATATATATATTATATATATATATATATATATATATATATATATATATATATATATATATATATATATTATTTTCAAGCCATGGTTTTAATATGTCGTTGGGAGGCAAATCCACTGTTAGTTTAAGCCTTTATTTTATTTGTCTTTAAAAAAATAAACTCAAGGACTGATTAGCATCGAAAACCATTTGGATAAAGTCAGTCTTCCGAATGATAAGAATAAACATTTAATGACCAGATGGATTAAGAACAGTTAATGTGTTTCGGCGTGTGATTGTGTGTGTGAGTGTATGTGTGTGAGTGTGTATTTGAGAGAGAGAGAGAGAGAGAGAGAGAGAGAGAGAGAGAGAGAGAGAGAGAGAGAGAGAGAGAGAGAGAGAGAGAACTTTTAAATGCACTTAAAAATACGTTAAAAATTATCAGTTACATTTCCAACCATTCATAGAAATTCGCTGCCCTATGATAATTTATTTATAGTTAGTTATCTTGGATACTTTTGTATGCAGTCTTATACATCTGAGAGAGAAGAGAGAGAGAGAGAGAGAGAGAGAGAGAGAGAGAGAGAGAGAGAGAGAGAGAGAGACCTTCCTATAGAATGGAAAATTTTCCATACAACAATTTCCTTTCTTTCTAGTTTTAATGTTAAGAGGAACAATTACCCAGTAAATACAGATTTAATTAGTTTACTTACGTTGAGGTGAATTGCCAAATTTGTTATTAAATAATAA
>JABUQX010036439.1:0-15000 GCA_015478945.1 Trachelipus rathkii | reverse complement strand
AGAGGGAATTTGACACACGTCCCCCTCACTTTCAAAGACAAAATAATAATAACAAAGAGTGACCACCAAAGCATCAGACCATGCAGAGGAACTTTCTGCAATTATAAAACAATTATTTAGGGAGTTCGCCAACTAGGACGCATTCTTCAACAACACTTTTTATATTCCTCTTTATGTGACTCTACCAAACCCTACGATCCCCTGTCTTGTAAGTAACTTAAGTAGCTATGGCGATTGGCACACTCTTAAAACCATCTCCCTTAATACAGCAACAGATACTACACATCTTATAATTGAATTCAACCTGGAATGGTGGAGCTTACAGGAAATAGAAGTGAATGCATCACTCCAAATCCTAAATCGCGCATTACTCACCTGAGATAGAGGGAATCCTAAGCCTTGACACATAACTGTTTACGTTTCAATAGATAGACTCTTTTTGATAACAACCCATGATACAGGTCTGACATTGATACATATATGCATTCCCCTTCTACATCATAAAATTGTAATTTGGAACCGCACAAGTTAAAGGCGATGATGGCATTAACGGACCGCTTTACGCCAACACAAAAGAGGCCACCACAACAGTCTATACATACCATATCTGCGCGTTTTTAATTATACGCATTCACCCCACTTGAGCCCTAACAACATTACGAATTTCGTCTAGGCACGTCAAAATTAGAATCGGGTTCAGCAAATAAAGCCTTAGAGATCAAGAGTTACTTTTCATATGCCCGCCATCTCATCCATCACGCTATCTGCTCGAACAAGATCATCTGCCTACTAAAAGGCGCCACTGAACATGATAGACTGTCAATTTTATTGTAAATCACTCTTGATAAATCACTCCATACGCCAAACACTAAGATACCTAGAGACAAAAATTACACCGGCAATATACTATTCTGCTATAGACAACACTCTTCCTTTCCTACCGATACCCCCCTCACTCAGTAACACATATCACCTTATTAAACACAAAAAGTGCATTTCCAAAGTATAAAATTACAATTTGAATCCAAGCACGTCCATCTGGTAATTTGCTACACCAGAGCAAACTTTTAAACCGCTAAACTTGAGTATCCATATAGGGGCTCCTCTCTGAGCACCAACTTCCCTACAGGAATACAGATATAAATATCTTAATGGTCCCTCCCCCTGGATTGCTCGACCTTAGCGAACATCAGGTGCAACTTTCCACAGGGAACGCAGATAATAGATCTTGGGACTAGACGATATAATCGTGGCGAGAGGTTGGGCGACGGTATCCGAGGTCGCCACGCTTCTCATTAGCGTATTGGAGTAGGGGCGTCAAAGTAAATTAAAAGTAAGCAGTTAATATTATTATTAATTTTTATATTATAATATATATTATACTATATTATATATTATTATATATACTAATATATTATATATATTATATATTATATATTATTATATTATATATAATATATATATATACTATATTTATATATTTGCATTAATCTTATGTTTAACATTTACTTGCAACAATATTTCTTCTTATATTATATAATATAAATATACTATATATTTATATATATGATTATATTTATATTAATCATAATATATATATATTCTTATATTATATATATATATATATATATATATCAATTAAGTATATAAAGAAAAGTTCAAATATGTCTGCTAAAATTCTATTTTTTTTTCAGAATTGTCTAATTATAATACTTTGGCTCGAAAACATTGAGTAATTACAATCTCTCAACATATAAAAAGGATACAATATATATATATATATATATACTACTTATATATAATATTTTATATTTATATTATAATATAATATATATATATATAATTATATATATATTATATATTTTATTAATATTTATATTATTGTATATTATTATATTATATATCTTATTCTATATTATCTATATATATATTATTATCATTATATATATAATATTATATATTTATATTTTATTATACTATATATATTATATATATATATATTATAATATATCATATAATATAGTGGATATCTGATCTTATTACGCAGAGTGGTTTACGATTAAAGATAGGGACAATTGCGAGGGCGTATTTATCTTATTACCATTCAAGTGTTTTGTACTTAAATAAAGTTACGTTACCTGGTAAAAGTTTCCTCAGTTTAGTAGGTTAAATGGAGTTAGGAAGGTTTTGCAAGTGATGACTGTAGTGAAAATCATTGTAGTTATGTCCGCGTAAGGATCGTTAATTATATACATTACTTATTATTTATTTTATTATTATTTTATTATATTATTATATATAATATTTTATATTTTTTATTAATTTTTATTATCTTATTATTTTATTTATTATTATTATATTAATTACTATTATAATATCTTTGAAATTTATTATTATTATTGTATTTGTTATTATTATTGTTAATTTATTATGATTTATTATCATTTTTATTTATATTATTACTATTATTAATATTATACATTATATTATATTATTATTATTATTTATTATATAATCTTAATTAATTTTTTTATTATTATTATTCATTATTTATTATTATTTTTTTATTAATTATTTATTATTTTATCATATCACAATACCTCCTCAAATATACTTATATAATTTATTATTAAATTATTTTTTACTTATTTTATTATTATTACTTATTATTATTTTATTATTATTATTATTTATTTTATTATTTTATTATTAATTATTATTTATTAATCATATTATATTATGATTCATATTCTTTATTAATATATTAATATTATTTTATCTTATACTAATATGATCTATATACAGTTGAAAAATAAATGGTTTTATTATGTATCTCAAAAGGTGAAAGTTTTTATGATTTTATAATGCATTAATCATATTTTTATTTTTTTTATATTTTTAATGTTTTTATTTATTTTTATTATTAATTATTATCTTATTATTATTCATTAGTGGCACCCTTTTTATTCCTATCAGTATTATTATTATTTCAGATTACTTAAATTTGCTTGTATTGTATTGTTTAATTAATATTTTATCACAGATTATGTAATTTTGTCCATTGTATTAATCTTTATATACTTTTGTTAATTATTTTATCATTTCCTATATCGTATTATTAATTATCATCATTGTAATATTTACTAAAATCAAAATAATTATTGTTAATTAAGAGGCCAGATTATAATTGATCTATTCAGGTACAATATTAAAGGAGTAATTATATAATGATTACATTATTATTTGTAATTATTATTGTTTAATTACGACTTGTTTCCGATTTCCACGAGTAAATATTGCTCAAATACTCTCAACAATATTCCCAGCATTATTACATTACCATTCGTTATGAGGTATGGTTACTATCCAAGCCAACCTCTAGCAGTGTCTCCCAACTATTCAGAAGACAGCATTCCCGTGTTAATAGGTTAACTTACTGATTCGTGCAGGAGTCTTTCCGTAGCCAACTACCGTTCACTCTACGGAAAGCGTAAACAACATATTCACATGCTTAATTCTGCACCTTTCTAACTCATTTACATACTAAATGAAGAAACTTTTACAGGTAAACTTTATTTAAGACAAAACGCATGTAATGGTAAAAACATAAAATCTTCCATTTTGTCCCCTATTTCGTAACCCCTATAATATTTCATTATATATATTATATAATATATATATATATAATATATATTTATAATATATATCGTATATATATATTATTAGTAATAAAATATATATATATATACTATATGATATATATAATATATAATGGTAATATATTATATATATTATTATATATCTATATAATATATATTATAAATATATTTATAATATATATATATTATTATATTATATATATATATATATCATATTTTATATTTATTATATACTTTATATTCTATCATAATATTATATTATTATATATATATATATTATATCATATAATATATTTATATACTTAATATATATATATATTTATACTATATATTATATATATATATATAATATACATATAATTTATATATTATATATATTCTATAATCTATATTATAATGATTATTTATTAATATATATAATATATATTATATATATATTATATATAATATAATATATATTATATAATAATTAATATTATATATAATATATAAATATAATATATATACTATATATATATATATATTATATATATTTCATATATAATATTATTATATGTATTCTTCTCAATCTCAGGAGATGGCAGTAATTCTTTACCTTTTCACTATATGTTCTTTGTTTAGGAACGATATATATAATATAATATATATTATTAATAGATATATACTATATATATAAATATATTATATATATATATATATTAAATTATTATACTATATATTATATATTATTATATATATATCTTCTCAATCTTCGAGAGAAGCAGTCAGTAATTCTTTACCATCCCACTATATGTTCTTTGTTTAAGAATAGTATTATTATATAATATATATTAATATATATTATATATTTATATATATCATATATATTAATATTATAATTTATATATATATATATATTATATTAATACTTAATTATTATCATATATATATATTATAATATATTTATTATATATATATATTATTATTTATTATAATATATATATATAAAATATTATATATATAATATATATATATTATTATATATATTTGATATTATATATTATATATATATATATATATATATATTATATATATATATATATATATATTATATATATTATATATATATATATTATTACGTAGTAGCAGGAAGGAGGGATTCCGGCACGAAGTGGACCCGACGACCCTTTTTGCACTTTTTTTTGACCCGCGACTTTTTGACCTTTCTTTTCTTTTGGGAACCTGAATTTTTACCTTAACTTTTTTTGCGCCTTGACCTTTTTGGGACTTTGACCTTTTTTTTTTCGACCAACACCTCTTGCGTACTCCGTGGGTCCAATTTTTTTGCCCAAGGCTATTTTTTTTTGGGGGAAACCCTAAATTTTTGGCAACCCTAATTTTTTGGACAACCCTAATTTTTTGGGCAACCCTAATTTTTTTATGCAAACCTTCGAGAAAGAAGAAGGGTTGGGCCAAACGGTTGCGTCAGCAACCGTTATACGTATTGCCCCTATTTTACGCCCCCCCTAATTTTTTCGGGCCAGAGCAGTCAATTTTTTTTTGCCCACATCGGATAGAAATTATATTGGCTCACCCTTTGATCTCTGTGGGTCATTATTTGCCCAGTTAATTTTTGGTTACCCTCATTTGGTTCTTCCATGGGTCTTTTGGGGCTCCCACGGTTTAATTTTTGCCCCTACCCTTTAGGTTTTCCTGGACGTCAATTTTTGGCCCACAGGTATTTTTTGACCACCTTTAGTGGCTTAGCCCTGAATTGTTTTTGATTATTTCACACAGGTAACATCTACACACGCGGGCGGGCGCTCATAGCGCACACACACACACACACACACACCAACACAACACACACACACCACCACACCTAAGCCTACAACCTAGCTCACATATAGCCTACACCCAGCGTCCACATAGCCTACACCCAGCTTACCACCCTGCCTACACTAGGCCTAACCCAAAGCTACACTAGCCTCCCTAGCCTACCAACCACACCTGCCTCCCTCTCACCTATTCACAACGATGAATCGCGATGGGATATGTCGTCCCGAAGCCTGTCTGATACAAATCCACATCAAACGCAGCCCTACCACCCATCGTCGAAGATTCCACCATTCCTGAACCTAGCTCACACTCACGCCTACACACTGGGGCAACACCCAGCTTACACCCTCAGCCTCCACCAATCCTTTCACCTTGCCTTAACACCCTCACCTAGATTCCACCCACCTGTCCTAGACCTAACCGTACAGCTAGCTGCACCAAGCCTATCACCTGCCCTACACCACTACTATACACTTAGCTCCCCCAGCTCTTCACCTACACTACACCTAGGACATACACCCACCTTCACTGTAGCCTACAACGTACCCTACAACTTTGAATGTCTATACCTTGACCTGCCCATATCCATGGACGCAATTTTGACCCACACGCTAACTGTGATGCGCATTTAATGCGCTTCCCGAACACCGTAAATGAGAAGTATCTATCGTGATGTTTCTATATGTTCTATATTTCTATTGAGGCAGGAGTGAGTGCCAGAGTGATTGGACGTGCCAACATAGTTGCCAATGTGAAGTGCAAGTGAAGGAAATCAGTGCCATAATTGAGTGCTAATAGTGTCAAGGTGCAGTCTGACCACATCAGTGCCAAGTGAGTCTGCATAGTAAAGTGCAACTCTGGAAACCCAGTATCTGCCACTTTTCTTCAAGCCTTTTCGTAGCCATCCCTGAGCCCCGATAGCTATAATGCGGTGTCTCCCCCTACTGTAATAAGGTATAGGATCGAATGGGTATTTACCAATCTTGCGTAGAAATCGCTTCCCTATTGAGTTAATATTTTTCTAACACTTCTATAGCATGGACAGAATATTTATCTAAAGAGCTACACATTTGAGCCAGTGATCGCAAACGTTACAGAGTCCGCGTCCGCAGGTCCAGCCTTCCGCGAAACACGCCGCCCTGTGCAGCCCGGCAGCAGGGCGGCAACTATTTCCGCGTAACCGCCGCACCACACAGCTGGCGCTGCCCGGGCGCAATATCCGACGTACCGCCGTGCTCGCGTTGCTGTCGCCAGACGCAAAAATTCACCGCTGAGTGCGAACGAGGAATATGATATCATGATAACCTATTTCAAAGGAATTCTTGTCAAATAATTTAACTATGCAGTCATTCCATTTTTATCTTTACAATTGTACGAAATTTTAAATAGAAAAACAGCAATAATACTTTACATTACCTATAAAGCCAGTAAATCAAGCTAGAACATCAATGAGAGATGTTCTTAACCTAACCCCTATATGAGGTTATTTAATCGGCTTTTGTTCCTTTGATTCTTGCTTTTAACTAGTTTAGCAGTGTTAACTCTCTGCACTTTACTGCTTTTACACCTCTCTGACTTTTGACTGCTTTCAACTCTCTTGCTATATGCTTTAACATCACATGTTTTCACACTGCGTTCTTTAACTCATATATTTATTAACATTACATAACCTTTAAAGCAGTAAATCAGTAATCATAGACGTAGTTATTACCATAAACCTAGGAATTAGTATAGCTTTTGTTTTTACTGTTTTTTGCATTTAACTATCTCAGCTTTACTGCTTACCTTCTGCTTACTGCTATTACGTTGTCTGCTTACTGCATTTAATATCTGCATTACTGCTTAACTTTCTGCTTACTGCTTTACTTCGCTTTACTGTTTAACTTTCTGCTTTACTGTTTTAACTTTCTGCTTTACTGCTTTAACTTTCTGCTTTACTGTTTTAACTTTCTGCTTTACTGCTTTAACTTTTCTGCTTTAACTGTATTTTACACATGTTACCCATAAAAAGTATGTTTTCTTTATATTTTTTTTTTGTTTATTACTTTAATTATTTATATGTTTCTAATTTTTTATTCATTCTTATTAATCTTTTATGGTTTATATGTAAGAATAAAACACACAGCAGTTTCTAGTTGTATATATAACATCCTATTTAAATAAAATTGTCACGAATTTTATTAAAAATGTACTTTATTGGTCTACACTTTTTAATTAATCTCATTATCTTTGGTGCTTTTTCCTATGCGATCTGTGCGGGAGAAATTTACGTCCGAAGTCCGCGCTTACTTCTTAGTAGCTGGGTCCGACCAGGATTGGTAAAAAACCTTTCTAATTTACTGAATATTTAAGAAATGGAGACTTTGAAAACAAGCACTGTTTAAAATACATATGGATGTCTATAATGTTTATCAGAGAAAAACTTTTTAAAGAAATTATAATAGATGTTATTCATTATTCACGAAGGCATTTACGATAATTAGAGATGCTGGACATATACCATGGAACCAAATTATTAGTATTAGATGCACTTTGAATGACAACAAATTTGAATTTGGACAATAGCAGACGCAGTGTCACAGTTTTATTTCACCATCTAAACTATCTCTAGTGTTTTCATAACGAACAGAATATTCTTTCATCAAGCAAGCATATGCGAAGTGTTTCTTTTAAAAACACAGTATTTACTGTTGTTTTGACGACAGAGAAGAGGACATGAGTCGTCAAATTAATGAATTTATGAGCAACTCAAATGTTTCCTTAAAGGACAGGTTCTTACTTAAAAGTATATACAACGGGTTACTTCGATCACCCCACGTTATTTGATGTCTGGAACTTCACCCCAAAACACGCACAGAGTGTTGCTCCGTACCCACATTCTGCCCTATGAGATAGAACTGCATTACATACCTGAAAATGACGTAACATTATTTGAAGAAAAAATATCTTGTTTGGTGGACGAAAAAAACATTTTAACAAAGTCTTAAAATTGTCCTTTTGAGTTTTTGTTGAATGTCATATATCTTTAAAGAGAATAAACATGGTATTTTTTTTTCAAAAACAATAACAGCAGAACATTTTTAAATGGAATCGATAATAGTAGTAGAACACTTAAGGGATGGTTATAGATAGTGATGAATACCTACGAAAAGGAGTTACATACAGCGAGGAGGAGGAAGTATTCTGCCACTACTTCTTACTCCGTTGATCCGCTCCCTGATAAACTAAGTGAGTTGTCCCCATAATGAAAGCAAGGTTGCTTGTTTCACTCCTATAATGGTGATGAGAAAGATGAATATTCCTACGATACTGTACAGATTCAGATTCCTCAGATTCATCATTCACAACCTCAATATGGCAAGTTATTGCCGCACACTGCGCAAAATTCCACAATCACAGTTTTCATCATTCACAGCCCCATACACGCAAATATTACAGCCCAATGCATTGACATTGACAACCTCTTTCACATCAGCAACAACATCTGCACCAACAGAATCCTTAACCTTGTGAACGATCATTATATTTCCAGCAGCCGTCTACATCCTAGTTATTTATGATCACTAAGTTGAAGATTAGCCAATGATGAGAAATAAGTGGTAAAGGATATTAATTCAGCGTTAACATGCAGAAGAAAGCTCTTTATCACACAGGATGCATACAAAAATTGATAGATCTTAAGACTTGATCTTATCATCCAATCCGTATTATCCGCTAAACGACATGTAGTTTCCTAATGAATTTTAAACTTGAAGGGAAAAATAGAGATAAATTTCTAAAAAGATTCTAGAGGAGATCTTACCTATTAGAGTGCGTATATCATTGATGCTTTTATTAATATTTTATGACACCAATTAACTTTGAATGAGGCAGGGCAGATCGTAATTTTTTGATGATGAAATATAGGATCAATATTGTCACTGGACTTGAGCTAGCTGATCTCTCAGTAACTGCCTAGAAAGGCCTTGTAAAAGGATGGAATGATATCAAACATCAGGACTATTAATATGTTCAGATGTTTATCTTGAAAATACAACGCGCATTAGTCGACTTCAGATAATATTCCGTTTCGCCAAGACCTGACTTTCAAGTCCATCAGGCACTTCTTACGCATAAGATTTAAAGTTTAAACGTGTTACCATGAGGACGAACACGGAAACACTGTATAATGGATAGTTGAATTAATGTAATTATGATCTTATGCATTATATTCTAGTTTTAAGTGTTTGATGTATAAATAAATTCTATTTTAGATCGTATTTCTCTTTCTTTTTCCCTTGTGCCCTAATATCACATTTTTGTGACCCAATATATATATTACTATATATTAACGCTGTACAGTTGTGTCAGTAGACGACATGAGGCGAAGGAGCGTCAGTTGATACGTATATACTTCAATACTGGGGAACGCAATATTTTGGGGGTTTCACTAGGTTTGCTTTAAGTTTTATCCATATATTGAAGAAAAAAAGACGTTTAAGATACTTTGGAGGGTGAAGAGGATTACTCTACAACCTGTAGAAAAAAACTTTTCTACACGGAAAACATTTCCAACAGCTCGACAGTGCGTATGGCAGTTAAAGATTATATCGGAAGATGATCTAATACGAGCTATAGTGGAAGGTTTTTCAATACTATACTTTTTACAATTTGGACGTATACTCTAGATACTTATGGTTGAAACCCTTAAAAGTAAAAGATAGCTACAGTATGCATGAACCAGTACTTGAGATTATAGGGTTAACGAGCGGGAAACACTTTAAATCATTATTGGACAGATTCAGGCGAATAGGACTTCAGGGGCGAGACGTTTGTCAGGAACACTTGGAGTATCGGTCTAGCTCATTTACACATACCATTTTCCGTAACACAAAGCGGCAATAGCTCTCGAAAGAAGTCCAAACGTACTTAATTTAAAGAACGCTTGCATAGACGGTACTTTACTAAAAAGAATACTCTTTAATAGTATGACTATACTCGGACAGACTTGCTTATTTTAAAAGAATCTTACATAGAAACTATAAAGACAACACTCTTAAGAAATGTCAAAAATAGGGCTTATAGTGAATATAGGTTTGAAAAAGAAAGAAAACAAATAAACAGATTAATTCGGGAATAAAGGGTAACACGATTATGTAGGTTTCTCGACAGCAGACGCAGGTTTTAGAAAAGGATCATGAATCCGGTTAGGCACCTACTGAAGTTTTTAAGTACAACAACAATCTAACCATTCAAGTCGTCGACTTAGTAAGACTTTATTACTTGGAGATTTCAACATTGGTTGAAAAATAAAAGGCGGGAGTTTTATAAACAGGACAATCCAAAAGTAAGGATTCACATCTGTAACATCCATTGAACTATCAAAATTGAAAAATATTTAGCTACGAGAAGGTAAGGAAAATAAGCAGTTACATGTCGAATGGGGGGATATCCTGCCGGATTTATATTATATACAAGGCATGTGAAGTTAAGATCTTAATCAGTTGTCATTATAATCATGGAGAGTGTAGATCACTTTTATTATAATCTTGCCTTCTTCAGCCTTTCTTAAGTTTCTACAAATCCCGATAATAACTACTCGGATTTTACACGATGTGCTATGAATCCAATACACACTTGAAAGGGCAGCATACCCCGGGGAAGTGAGGATTATGTGAATGATATTAAATACGGACATAGAAAATTTACCTCACATCTATTCCTGGATGTTGGTTGTACAGAGTGTGGATGTCTGTTGAAACTATATTTCAATGAAAGATATCGTTGATCCTGCCTTAGGTCCAGGAATTGGTAACAAAAGATACTTCTTCTGAAGATATTACTTGCGGAGTCATATTTTAAAATCGGCGCCTGCTATTTTTAGTCATTCGAAAATTTCTCTTTGATTATTGTAGTATTATGTGTAAGCAGACTTGGTATACAAATGAAATGCAGTTACTATGAGATAAGAAGTATATATCTTTTAAGTTCAAAAAGTAGAATGTCAACCTACGGGAACCGTGACATGTTTTTTACTCAGGACGTTTCGCAATCGGCAACGTAACATATTGCGTAGACGTGATGCTGAGTTGGGTTCTCAGATATCGCCTACTTATGTTGAAGGGGTCTATATATCTGTGGGAATAGACCGCATGACTCCACATGAACAAAAAGTGAAGCAGATCGGGAGTAACTGCTGATAATTAACCCATCCGAGTGTCATCATCAGGTATGGCTTAGCTTTACCACTAAACACAAATAATGTTAATCCATATATCGGTTAAAATTTTCCAAAAGAGAGTAAAGTTATAACATTCCTAATGTTTATCTACCTCTGAATAGATCCAATTTTGACTCTCTAGTCATTTGTAAGATGTGAGAAGGAAATCCTTTTCCTTCAATAGACGGCTGCATTGGTTATCAACAGTCATATTAGAAGAGCAGATGCCGTATACAGATAATGGGAAATATATTAGAGGGGCTGTCAGATATATATTTTATCATTCTTAACAATACTCTCGCAGTGTAAAGTGTTAAGAAGATTTATCTGTTTAATAAATGCGAGGAGAAGGTATCAGGGGCACAAAATGCGAGGGCGGTATGGCCTGTGGTGGATTTTGCAAGCTATGGGGAAGTGCAACGGACCTCTAATCAGGAGGAGTGGTATATATAGGTAAAAAGCCTATAGACCGGTTATGCATACTATTCAAGATATTGCGTCAAAAAAATATCCTGTACAGCTTTCCGTAGGGTATTGCCGTGTTTCAGATGAGATGTTGGCTTGATGTTAGCGTAAAATAAGACGTAATGTCAGTCAAGGGGCAAGGCACCAGAAAGTATGATTCACTATTACTTTAAAGCGAGAAAAAAACTTTAAAGAAACAATGCATTGATGGTATTTGCTATTTATTACTAACTGAAAACGCTTATATACGGAGGTGTGTATTACTTGTATATAAAGTAAGGTTTTTCATGAAAATCTTCATTTTACGTCCAGCCTCGCACATGCAGATGATTATCCTTCATCCTTCTAGTTCCTGATTGTTGATAAGAGTGAGATTGGCTCCTTCCTCAATCGAACCTACACAGATTAGCGTTTATAGGCGAGGTCCAACTTATATCAGTATTCTCCATGCTGCATTAATTTACCAATTACAGATGTTCCTCCTTGAGTTCAATTTCCGTCTTCTGATCAGTACTAGACCCCTCTAATGTTGTTTTTATATGTAAAACGCAAATTGACAAAACCTGATGTTCCAGATTTCCTAGGGTTGATGACCACTATAGGTAATTACTACAGAATCAAAATTTCCCTGTATACATGTTTTCTCCGGTTGAGGATCTATCTTAACGGAATTCACTAGGTGCATCAGCGGCTAATTAGTCTTATGAAGCTCCTATAGAGATTTGTTATTAATTCAGACGATTGCTAACAATCTCATTCAATCATGTGGTTTTGTACAGTTTCAAAGGAAGCTGCACATATAGATAAAGGTAAGTCATAGAATCAATATATTGAATTTTACGGTCGATTAAATGGCCGAATCTTCTCTACAAAGAAAGACTCATACTTGCTTCTGTAGATACTGATTCATTTTATCCGTTCAAATCCTGATTTGCTCCTAAAATAAAAGGTAAGACACTGCTGTTACAGCTGTATGTCCAGAACCTGTTTTCAAACTGTTGGAGGTTTATCTCTATGTCAGAAAAGTGAAATTATCACCACAGCGTCATCTGGAAATTGAAATTCGGGTGTGCACTCCAGAACAGTAACCTATTAGAGAGTTGAACCGGATATTTAATTTCCAACTTCAGGTTAGTCGAAGTCTCAAATATTCCTACTTGTGAACGGGAAATTATACGCACAGAAAGTAATAATAGGGATTGCTGCACTGAAGCCTACGGGAATTTAAAAGTCAACTATAATTACACACCTTCGGCTTAGGGGTATCAGTTATCACATGATGAAATGGACTTGCACTCACGGGACGTGATGTATGAATGTGTATACATGGAACCTATCTCTCTGTACTCGACCTTTTACGACTTACTTAGCCATTACGTGTCATCGATTAATGATTTAGTGGGCAGGTTAAATCTTGAGAGTACGCAGAAGTACATTCTATTAGCCTATCGTCTTACATGCGACTTTCAGCTTGTAACGCCATCATTAAACATTGATAGAGGGATTTCTGGACTACAGTCTCTTTAATGACTCAACGTCTACCAATCACCCATCCTGTAGAAGGCTTCTTTCTTGAGATCCCTCACTTTCATTGAATTGACAGAGTACGCAACGTACTTGTGAATTCTAAGAATGAATGAAGAGGAAATAAAATCGGTGTTTAAAAATGAACTTCGCTTTTTAGGAGTGTTCGCTTTAACGAAATAAACTCTGTAAGTTGGAGAAGGATACCGTGCTGATATTCTCATTACATTTGGCTGCGTCCATCACCCTACAGCCATTGGATTTTCCGATTTATAGGCAAACAACGATGACTTTTACATAAATTGATTCATTTTGAACTTAAATCTTATATTTGAATAATCATTATATTACCTTTATTTTTAAATATAATAATGCTACAAAAATATAAAAACTGATGTTTACTTCACTAACCCTATAGATATATTGGTGTCGGCTATTGTACGGATTTCATTATATCATTTTTAATAATGTATTTTTAATAACTGTAAGTAATCTTGGATGACCTAAAAATTGTATTCATTGGTATTTATTAGTTCTCTAATCTATGTAATAAATGTTTAAAATGAAATGCATTTTCATACCCTAAACTTAGTGTATTAAAAGGTTTTTAATAAATTTCGTACAATTTTATTAAATAAATGTTTATATATATATATCTCGTTCAAATTTTCCTTGACATTAAAAATAAAAAGTATTAAAACAAAAATAAAAATGAATAATAAATAAAAAGTCTAAAACAAAAATTAACAAAATATAAGAAAAGACTTGCAGATGCAATAAAAAATGGTTAAAACGTAAGCAGAAAGTTTTAAAGCAGTAAAGCAGAAAGTTACAGTAAAGCAGAAGGTTAAAACAGTAAGCCGAAAGTTAAAACAGTATAAGCAGGAAAGAATTAACAAGCCTAAAGCAGAAGATTAAGCAGTACAAAGCAGAAAGTAAAGCAGTTAAAGCAGATAGTTAAAGCAGTAATGCAGAAGTTAAAGCAGTTAAAGCGGAGTAAAGCAGTAAGGACAGATCAGTTTAAACGCAGTGAACCAGTCAAACAAAAGCATACTCACCTAGGTGTTAGTAATAACACCTTATTGATTTACTGATTAATGCTTTAGGTTATGTAATGTTATATATATGAGTAAGCAAAACATGTGAGCTTAAAGCAGTAAAAGCAGATTTGTTAAAGCAGTATAAGGCAGAGGTTAAGCAGTAAAGCAGAGAGTTAAAGCAGTAAAGCAGTAACAAAAGCATACTAATCCCTAGGTGTTAGGTAATAACACCTCTATTGATTTACTGATTACTGCTTATTAAGGATGGAGATCCCTTCCAATTGATACAGATACA
>JABUQX010036438.1:25000-26374 GCA_015478945.1 Trachelipus rathkii | reverse complement strand
TTCCTCAGAGGTTATTTTCAATGGAGCTAGAAGAGTAGTATAAGTATCTTGCAATGTTCTTTGTCCACAGTCAATTAGGAGACCAAAATTGTGAAGAAAATCCATTCCAATAATAGGCATAGTAATTTCTGCTACTATAAATGTCCAGGTGAATTCTCTTCTTAATTTTGGTATACTGATATTTGCTACAACTTCCCCATGACACTTTATGGGCGAGCCATTGGCTGCGGAACAAGTGACGTTTGAAGGGTGCAGCGTCATGTTAGAGACCATGTTAAATGGAAGGCTAGATAGATATGCTGGCTCCGGTATCTAGTAAAAACTGGTGCATGGTGCCAAAAATCCGTACATCTATTGTTAACTGCGAAGTTGACACGGCACAAATGTCAACTTGCTCCTTTAGTTTTCCGACGGAGTTGGGGATGCTGCTCTTGATGGAGGTCTAGAATTAGGTAAGATGTTTAGTCCCGTTTTGTTTGGCCATGTACACCATGGTTTACAGCTTTTAGAGCGTGGTCCATAATAAATGTGACCTCTACACACCATTGGGCGTTGATTTTCGTGGAATGGTGCCAGGCCAAAAGTAGTGTTTGGTCTTGATCTTGATGAGGCAGGGGCAATGGCGTTGGCAGTGGATGATGCAGCCATGACAGGAGCTTGTGGGCTTAATAACAAGATGTCATTAGCTAAATCTCCCAACTGTTGAAGTGTGAGAGTAGAATGGGCGGCTAAGGCTGTGCGAATGTGACTCGGTAGAGTTTTCAAAAATTGCACTCTGACCAAGTCCTGTCCTATATTTAATTTCTCTGCCTGCCGAATCATATCCTGTAGATATATAGATGGTTTGCCACTGTAGACCTTTTTGGAAAGTAGATCATTATAAAGCTCCACCTTAGATTTTTCGTAAGTATTTATGACTGCCGTTTTGAAACGGTCATAATCATAATCTTCTGCATCAAGTTTGGCTTGGGATATTCTATCCAAAACTTCAGGTGGAATTTGCGACATAACATGAAAGTACTTAGTTCGTGAGGACCTTATGTTAGCGAGATGAAATTGTGCTTCCATGACACGAAACCATGTCGGGACTGAAGATTTCCGAAAAGTTTGGTGCGTTTATTTTCATTGTTGAATGGATTCTGGCCTCTCTTTGATCTGTTATCATGTCCTGATCGTCTGCCACTTGTGGTAAAAAATTTTCAGCTCTAGGGATCACCAATTATATAAGTTGCCGGTTCTGGTTTATATTATTATAAGTTATTTATGTCACCACTCGATGATGATATTCTATATCTGGTTATGACAACTATTATGAGACGACGGAGGATATCAGTAATTCTGTAAGAACTGGCTATAGGATGGGAATGCAATAAT
>JABUQX010036438.1:10000-17500 GCA_015478945.1 Trachelipus rathkii | reverse complement strand
ATATATATATATTATAATATATATATATAAATATATATATATATATATATTATATATATATATATATATATATATATTATATATATATATATATATATATATTTACCTGTTTCTAAATAAATTACAGGGAGTTTTGGTTTTATCTGCCGTTTTGTTAACCTAGGATGAATGGAGCAATTCGAAAAACTTGATGAAGAAAGGCAGTGGTCTGAAATTCGTGGATCTACGTGCAACAGTCGACACAGAAATTATTCATGCAAAAATAAGATGAGACACTGGGAGTAATAAGAGATCTTCCAGATAAATAATTTACTGGATATTATCATAGTAGAAATATATATATTATTTTCCTTCAATTAAAATAAATACTCAAAATGTAGTTTCTTATCCATGAAGATATATACATAAAAGATTGTGTCCTTACATCTTATACATGTAATCTTAATGTCAGTTTCAATTAAAACATGAAATTTTCTTCTTAACATTAGACAGATATTCTTAAAACTTTATTATTCCTTAAAAATTTTCTACAAACGACGAAAGTTCATTCCATATAAAATTCAATGGCAACATTAATATTTGAAGTGAGAGAGAGAGAGGAGAGACTTATTTTAGTACGATACCTGGATGATCAGACATTTCTGGGAGCTAACTTACAATCTGTCCGAAAGGAAAAATGAAGAAACTTTTTTAACATACTTAAGCAAATATAATACTTTGAACAGTTCATTTCAGCTTGAATTACTTTTCAAAAAGAAACAATTGTATTCCTTCACATCATTCTCCCTAAAAACTCATCTTTAAAAAGCTTTACTTTCTGTTAAAGGTACGAGTTGATAAAATTGATAAATGGAAAATGAGATCACTTGTACGATCTGCTAATTATGAAAATTTAAATGGGGATTAAAAACTTCTTAAAAAGATTACATGTGGCTGATCACATTAGAAGATAAAAGCATCTGTTTATAATTAATAATCACAAACATAAGTCACTAGGCTATGGAGCATATATATCCAAACTCCGTGCGAGCTAGATTTAAACATGACCTTCTCTCTCCACACTCAACCAGGAACTCTCTATATGCATTACGCTACCGTTCTATTTAAAACAACTTCGGAACTGCGTAGTACATAAACATTAATTATACTGTACACATTAATAAGACTTACATACAATAGGTTTTGTTTTTCTGCGACTGGAAGAATATATTATATTTATATATATATATATATATTATATACTTATAATATTATCATTATTTTTTTTAATATAATAATATATATATAAATAATATTATATATATATATATATATATATATATACTATATATAATTATATTTATATATATATATATATTATATATAATATATTATATATTATATATTATAATTATATTATATATTATTATATATATATATAATATATATATTATATATTTAATTTATATATATAATATATATATATATATATATAATATATATATATATATATATATATAATATATAATATATATATATATATATATATATAGTTATATATTTTAAAATTATTTATTATTTTATTTAATAAATTATATATATTATTCGGGAAAGAATAGCCCTTCCCCAATAAATATTTACACTTGTAAATTCTACTTACATTTCTGGAACAGACATGTTTTCTTAAAACAAACTATTTCGTATAAATATCAGATAGACTAAGAATTAATAACTACCTATAATACAGAACAAATTTCTTCCTTCTTCCCAGATTCCGTATCGCCATTCTTCTCAGCATTTCAGGTACAGAAACAGGAATGTATGAACATGGTCCCATTAAATCGTTTATAAACTAAATAATACTTTAAAATAGATTACACACGATATCTCACACAAATTTTATCAAAACAACTAACATGAAATGTAGCTTGCTCTGACAAAAGAAAACCTGAAAGCTATTCTGAAAAAGAAAGATTATTAGGATGGTGAGAACAAGATGGTTGACTACTGTAGTCTGAAGAAGAGAAAGTTACTATGTTGCATGACGGGTGTCTTGTTATTAGAACGTCAACCAGCGTGGGCTTTGCTCACGAGGCCCTTTATAGTGCTGATGTGGAATATAACTACTGTCAGAATCATCTGAATAAGAACTAGATCTATTAAAACTTGGACGATTCTACTTTCGATATGGTCTTGGAAACCCGAAAAGAAGGAGCTGCGGACTAGTACTATTCTGACAAACGTACGCTTTGCGTGGACTGTTTGTTCAACATTCTCGTGGGATGGGACTGGGATTGCGGGGTTCCTTATTGGATTCATTGTAAAAAGACGGATTTGGAAATAAACTAGAACAATATCTTTCGGTGCGGAACGGACGCATTTTATTAGGACTTCCTTGCTATACGAGAGGAAAATAATATTCTCGGACTCCATCATCTTTACTGAATCCATTGGAATTAATGATCATTTCATCATTTTTTATCAATGTTTCAAAATGCACTTGTTTCGATAATTACTATCTTAGAAGAGGGAAGATTTGGATTTAGAAACGGATCTGATCTAAAACAGTGTTCAGGAAACTACTTTTGAAAGTTATCGCTATTGGACAGCGATTTCACGAGGAAACTTTGATAGACATTGTAAAATGGAACCTATTTCTACCAGACCCCTTACCACTCAGGAGTACGATCCCTTTCCCATCTGCCGGGAAACAGTTTCTTGGGCAATCCCGGAGAGTTGTTAGTTCAAGTAATATTACACTCTACTTCCCTATCAATATCTTTCTATCTTCAGCTTTCTTATGCTGTCTTTTTTTGACAATTTTTCGTTTCAACTTCTAAATTTTCCTTAAGCTTATCTCTTCTTATAAGATTGTTCTGATAGCTACTATCTTTAATTTCTTACATGGGACTGGGATAATTCTTGTCGCGGCGGATTTTTGAAAGGAGTGATGAGTTCTTCTACATGTACGGGAGGAGTTTGTTTGTTAACCCGTGCAAAATGAAGTGCGGCGAGTCACCTATAGTTTCATTGAAGAAGATTTATTACAACAACTGGCCGAAAGGAGACGGAAACTAGACCAGTCATCACCTTTTTCATTCACATCAGTGACGAATTATTCTCAATTTGCAGTTTGCACGTTCAATTATAGACTGTTACTATAGGGGAGCGAATTTTGGATCTCGGACTTTATTGAGTTTTCCGATAACTTGCGATAATTGGCTTTGAAGAAAGAAGAGACAAATTCACCACCCCTCGATCTGAAGCCGAGAACGCTTAGATGTTAGTATGCCTTACTATCACCCTATGCAACACCGCATTAGCGATGTGGGACAAGCCACTGCGAGAAGAAATAGCACATAACTCGTATATAGCGATGAGGCGGTCTCTCTTGAAACAGGATTTCACTTTGCGCGCTGACTTTTTACCAGACTATTAACGGTTCTCCTATTATATCCAGGTATGAACTCCTTGCTAAACGGTGAAAGGTAATTGGATACTTGAAGATAGGTGCTCTCTTAGGTATATTACCCTTCACCCTGAGACACGAAGGGACCACTCCCTACAAAATTCAATAAACTAATTTCGACATCTTTGGAAAGATGTAACGCTCCTTGATACGTTTTTCTGTACGCACGTGACCAAGATGCCTGAACCCAAGCTTGCAATGATTATCACTTTAGGAACTATAACTCTCACACGACTCCGGGATCTCTATTAAATATTGCATCTCTTTGGTTTACATAATATTACAGAATATAATTGCATAATAGACATGAGGAAAACTAACGTTTACTACCGCTCTCGGTTTTTATGAAATTGAATTGATTTAAAAGCCTTGAGCACTTTCCTTGCTCAGTTTTTATCACATCAGAAGTGAGATTGAACAGTTTCTTTGTTACAAAAGAAGAATCGATATTGGAAATTGAATGAACTGGAGCGATAGAAGTAGGATGACGAGAAAGAAAGTCGGACAAAATACATTTTTTTGCCCTCAATATAAAAGATTTCTGCGATTAAATGAGTTCACTTTCATTGCCCACCCTAGCAAGTTTGTGGTTTGTCTTTATTTTTTAAAAGATCGATACAAAGGTTGGTGATCTGTGGTAAATCTTAATCTTATAAACCGAAAACTATTTACGAAACTCTCGACGACAAGTAATGGCCAACGCTCCCTTTTCAATGCATGAATAATTTTTCTTTGCTTTATCTCAGCATTGCGAGACCGCAACGTAAGGGGCGATCATTTAACCTTGAATCATCCTTGTGCTAATACGCCACCTAACCGATCGCTAACTGGCATCTGTAGATAGTTAGAAATGATTAAATTCCCTTACTAAAATCAGGGAAATTGGAATTCTAGTAAAACCTGAAAGTAAGTAACGGTCTATAATAAGTTTTTGCTTAAGTGTATCGAAAGCTTTTTGCTGTTCATCAATCACGTCTGTGAAACCAGGAAAGGAATTTTGCCATGTGCCTTGACAGTTTCACAGGATCTGCAATAAACCTTTAGAGCTTTATGAGGAAACCTAAATAGACCAATGAACGCTTGAAAAAGTTTAGCTTTTCTAGTTTTACTTTTAACTTCGCTTTCTTTAAAGCTGCAAATACTAAATTAAGACTCTGATAATGCGATTCTATATCTTTGGAATATACGATGATGTCATCTAAATAGATTAAAGCATGAATGCCTAAAATGAGAGAGAGCGAGTTCCATTATTTCACAAAACGTGCTCGAAGAATTTTTAACACCTTCAAGGACTAATTTATACTGATAGTGCCCTCTGTGAGAAGAAAATGATAGGTAAGGCCTGCTTTCTGCAGCGACTCCTACACTATAAGGATTTGAAGAAACATCTATACTTGTAAACACACGTGAATTTCCCAACTTGGAAAACGTATCTTGAACATTATGAATAGGTGATTGTAAAGGAACAACATATTTATTTAACCTTCGAAAGTCCAAAATAATCTTTGGTTTGGAACTACCTTTAACCGGGATTGCTAAGAGAGGATTTGAATGAGGAGAGTCTGAATTTTCGATATACCCTTTAATAATACATTCGTCTATCCAATTGTTAATATCAGATTGAAACTTATGCGGGATTTAGAAGTTTGGAGTATTCAAATATCTAGGGGCATCAGGCGTTAATTCTATCTTGAATTCGCCGAGTGGACAACAATCTACGTTGTCTTCCCCTAATGCAATAACTTCTTTATGAGCTATTAAAAAGTCTAAGATCTGCTCCATTTGTGAAGCGTCTTGAAGCACCAATAAATCTGACTCTTTTTTCGACTTGGATAATAGAATTTCTTTGTAAACATTTCGTAATTCAACATCAGACAAACCTTGAGACAATTCTATTCTATCTATATTAGAACAAGAGCTTCGGAGAGCGAGAGGATTTGCATGAGAAACAACTGTATTTTTATCAATAGTGATAGCCGATGGGCTAAAATTTATGCACTTAATAAGCATAGTACCATCTTTTACAGTACTGAGAACATTAGCAAAAAGAATATTTGATATTGAATTTTTCTCACTAACGAGATGAACATTGTCCGGGGGTGAGGTTCCTGCCTGGGACCTAACGTCCACGGAGAGAATAGCGCTGGAATACGCTTCAAATTTAACTGTATTTGACAACGATAATTCATAACTTTGATCGTCATAAATAGCCAATTCATGAACAAAAGATTCATCTTCAAAATTAAGATGATGTAAATTAGAAGGAGAACAAACTGAATTGATTTTGGAATCATCGAAAAGCGGATGAGATTTATCATAAAAACGAGGATCAATACTGGTTTTGGGATAATGTATTAGCAGGTCAAAAACACGTAGAGGGATCTTGGTGAATCCAGTATGGTCACTCATAGATAAACATTCGTTCCTCAAGTCGAGAACGATCGGCAGAGAAGCCAGGATATCTGTTCCTAAAAGCATCTTTCCACTGAAAGAACATTGATTACCAACGACGATTACATGAATGTTGAACAGCTGTTTATTCAATAGCATTTGAAGTTTCACCCTCCCAAGATTGGGTATGACATTTCCAGAAATCGACTTCAAAACAATATTATTTTCTGCTAATTTAAGAGGATATAATTTACATAAACTTTCGAATACTTGGTATCTCAGTAAACTGACCCCACTACCTACGTCTAAGTAGCTTGTTATTTCATACATAAACTCATATTCAACTGTTAAATTTATCCTAAGATAATAGCTCTTTCCGATGATTGGACTATCATCGATTTTGTTCACACTTGTGAAAGAAGGATATGGATTAACAATATTGACGATATTCGCCTCTAAATTGGACATCACGACATTCTGAGGCCTAGAATGTGTGGTCCTATTCAAAAAAATGAGTTATTGAACGAAGAAGAACGAACCGGATTTTGATAAAAATGCGGCGGATTGCGGGATTTTGCACAGCGATTTCGGGATAAAATAGGCAGCAAATGCGGATTATGGGATTGAAATTCGTGCCCATTTGGAGTATATTTCTCAGATATATAATGAAAACTTGTGTCTGAACCATAATTAGGGTCCAAAAAACTCACCTGGGATTCAGGATTCGCTTCCGTATATTGGAACGAGTGGGGGGACATGTTTCTACTCATTCTGTTTCCAGAGTTTCGCATAGCGGTTTCACCTTGATTAAATTGCATATTTCGCACCTTATTAGAAGAATTGACACCCTTAGTATATGACTTTGTCATATTTTGGCACTGATTCATTTGATAATGTCTTTAAGAATTGCTATGGACACTGTCAAAATGCGGATTTGACACTTTTTGGACAGTCGAATTTTGACCAAAACTTGCCTGATTATGATTAACACGAGATTGTTTTTGAGCATAATTTTATTATTAGAGTGATAAATAACCCTTACACGGTTTAAATCTTCCGTAGAAAATGGCTGCCAGGATGTACCTCGACAGTTAACTTGCGACCCCGTGCGTGCGGGTGGTGGCAGAGAGAGCAATACGGACGAAAAATACAAGCCGAAGACCCGTGCCCATGGTTCTCACATTTAAGGCAAAATAAAGGTTTCCGTACATTCGGATTCTTAGAAACTGGATGCTGTACATTAGAAGTGATTTTTATAAAAACTTGGATTACTTTTTACATTGTAAGACTGGTGGGATGAGGGGGGAGAAGTAACTTTCTCCGAATGTGTTGAATACACAGGACTGGATTGAACTGAATTTGACGTTCTATTAAAAGATGAGGCAATCTTGCCGTTATTTAACACATGAGACTTCTTTAAATAGGACTGTACCTGTTTAGGGATTGAATTATTAATGCTAAATTCCTCATGGATAATTCTTTGGAACTGAGGTTTCGCATTGGAATATAAATTAGAAAATAAGAGAAGACGACGCTGTTCATCTGTAAACTTTATATCATGAAGGAGAGCGGCAGAATCGATGAATGCCTGTAACGATTTTTGAGCCTCTGTTAAGAACTCAGGAAGAGAGTGGTTTGGACTCCACTTAGTACTGACAAAA
>JABUQX010036438.1:0-2500 GCA_015478945.1 Trachelipus rathkii | reverse complement strand
TGATGAAGAACTGGAAAATTCTCCAGAATCAGACCTTGCCAATTCATCGAATCCCATATTGGAAATCAATGTCGTAACCCCAATACATTCTCAAAATACCCTTCTGGATAAACCTTCCTTCCCACTTCCATGGAAACAACTCTATTCTCCCACATTTCGAATCTGCTTACAAGGGATTCTAAACTGCTCTCTAATTAATAAATATGAGTACATGAATGCTCTTCTATTAACCAACCAAACCCATATAACAAGATTTGGTTGAATTCAACTTATCTCTCATTCATGGTGAAAGCTCTTTCACCAAACACATCTGAAAACTCCTCCCAAAAAGACGTCATACAACCTAATAAATCTCTGTTGACCCTTGCCCCCAGGTTTTGTTCCCCTCCTAGCCGAGACCCACGTCTCAACCTTCCTCTCAATCCGAACCCAACTCTAACATTACCCCCAGTCACATAGAGACAATTGTCTCTAATAGACCACCATCATAATATACATAACTCACCATGACTACTTTCCTTCAATGGAATTGTCGTGGATATTACTCTTATTTCGAAGAACTTGTTCAACTAATAAACATATGTACACCAAAATATGTTTTGCAAGAACTCCGACTATGTCATCGTGACTTCCTTCAACCATCTGAATATAAATCGCCGTTAACTCTATAGAAAGAGGACAATGAGGAGGAGCAGGAATACTCATTCAAAATCTATCCCCTATTCCCCAGTCCCTCTCCAAACCAAACTTCATGCAGTAGCGGCAATTATTTACTTATCCATCGACCTTACTATATGTTCAATCTACTTGGCTCCAAGTAGTGAATTTACTAAGGTCGACTTAGCAGACCTTTTTAAACAGCTCCCTTTCGGTTGTTATACTAGGTGACTTCAACCTCCGCCAACCTTTATGGGGTGACTCTATCACCATCTAAGTCCAAGATCTTAATAGATTTCCTAACCCCCTTTTCCCTATGCCTTAACACAGGACTTTCAACCTATGAACGTTTAGATACACACAATTCTTCTGTATCGACATTTCCTTTTGCTCCCATTCCCCCTTATGGATCGTTTTACTTGGTCCTGCCTCTTTGATTATTTATTCGGCAGCGATCATTACCCACTAGCCTACTAAACAGGGCTGTGGAGCCGGTCTGCATCGCCACTCCGACTCCGACCTGACTCCACCCTCTTCAAAATACCAACTACGCGACCCCGACTCCGACTCCGGCCTCTTGAAAATTACCGACCTGACCTGACCGACTCCACTTTTGTACCACTGACTCACCTGACTCCGACTCGACTCCGACTCCACCCTCTGAAAAGATTATAAACATTAAAAGTTATATATATATATGTATATATATATATATATATATATATATATATATATAGAATATATATATATATATATATATATATATATATATATATATATATATATATATATATATATATATATATATATATATATATATATATATATATATATATATATATATATATGAGGTATTTTTGGTTACCTGTGTTAATGTATAGTTGTGAGATTATGGATAGGAATAAGAGAATAGATCTAAAGTAAAGAATATGTTCAGATGGACATCTTAGGGGCCGTTAGGTGTGAGAAGAATTACAAAATAAGGGAATAACTGTATTAGAGTTGTGTGGTGGTGTAGAAATGAATAAATGAGATAATCTATGAAAGTAATGTTATGATGGTTTGGTCAAGTGGAAAAGCGTGGGATGGATGATAGTCGGTTGCTGGGCAGATGTATAGTGGTGAGTGTGTGTTGGGTTTCGATCGGCTGGGAGACCAAGGAAAAGTGGATTGAGTCAGTAAAGGAATGTCTGAAGGAAAGGAATGTGAGTTTAGTAGAGGCGAGAAGAAAGGTGCAAAAATAGAAGTGAAGGGTCCAATATTTGTTTTGGGCTGAGCCCACTTTTCACCTCCAAAGATGGACATAAAATTTTTAATTTTGCGCCAATTTTAATGGGAAAGAAGCAAACTGTAGCTTTTTCTGAACTCTAAACGTCGTTTTCGAGTGTTTTTCAGGTCTGTAAATATTCTTTCGAATTTTCATTCTCCAACCTATGTTTTGAGATTTTACCTAACTTTTACAATTTTTTCGAAATGATCAAACTTGAAATATGCATATGCATTACCTACAAAATGCACAAATAGTTTTGGATTTTTTAAAAGTTTGCAATGTCAAAATTCAAAATCCACTTTTTTGGTTTTTAAATGAAAAATTGCGATAACTTTTTTTCTTCACATGCATCTGGATGAAATTTCAGAGCATGTAGTCGAATATTTTGGGAAAATTTTTAATTTTTTCTTTGAAGTATACAAAAAATTATCTATAAAAGATGCATCCCACCTGACTATATAAAGCCCAATTGATGTTGATAAGGAAGCGGCGCACGAAAACGCGAAAGCGTTTCAATGATAAATGCGAAAACGGCTAAACACCAAACACCTTAAAACTGAACGAAGTACAATG
>JABUQX010036437.1:77500-80392 GCA_015478945.1 Trachelipus rathkii | reverse complement strand
AATACAGTGATTTAGTAAAAAAATTATTACAATTTTATTTTTGAAAAAATTAATTTTAAAAGTTTTTCCGACAATTAATTATGTGATACTTAATTTTTCAAATGGGCATCAAACATGGCACAAAAGATTTGAGTGTCTTCTGTCCGGTCAACCTATTGTTAGGGTTGTGTCTGATTTGTCTTTGTTTTATTTTTTATTGTGGTTTAGTGTTTGTTGGTTTTTTGAGTTGAGATAAAAAGTAAAGAGTAAAGTAAAAAAGGTATAGAGAAAGTAAGCCACACAATAGCATCTTAGCGGTTACAAAAGACAAACAGAAATTAAATTAGCGTTATATAATATATTATAAATATATTAAAAACTATTTATATTATTTAATTATATATATAATATTATTATATATATATAATATATATATATTTATATATTATTATATATAATATATATAATATATATATATTAATATATATATTATATATTATTAAATATACTATATATAATATATATATTACTACCTATATATATATATATATATATATTATATATATATATATTATAATATATATTATATATATTTCATTAATATATATATATATATATATATATTATTTATATATATATATATATATATATAATATATATATATATATATATATATATATATATATATATATATATATATATATATATAAATTATATATTATTATATATATAATATATATATATATTATATATATATATATAGTATATATATATATATATATATATTAATATATATATATATATATATATATTAGTATATATATATATTATATACATATATACTATATATATAATATATATATATATTATATATATATATATATATATATATATTATATATATATATTATATATAATATTATATATATATTATATTATATTTATCATCACACATTCATTCCAACTTTGCCTCTGTCGAATAGACCTCTCTAACTCCTAACCCAACTATTTGCTCTTTCTGGAGACTCAGAATGGCTAAGAATTCATTCCTCTAACTCGTTTAATGCATCTAACTAAACTTATTTCATCAATTTTGTCTGAAAGGGGGAGCTGTCTCTTCTGGTGCCTATGGTAAACATTAATTAACTTCCTGTAAACACACGCTCTGGTGAAATCTCGAGGAATTTTCCTAACTTTTCGAATTGGCTCTGTGGCTCAAAATCTTTCTTTCCTTTCTACTAAAATAATTCTTGTGCTTCTATGCCTATCCGTTTCTCCTGAACAGAACAATTTTACACCTTTAGTTCTATTGAATATCTTCTTACTCTCCATGAGAATAAATGTTTTATTATAATCTTCTCATCCAAATACTGAGGTCCCTCTATTAGGGGATTCAATTGTTACACAACACTGAATGGTTGAGGTCCTCTCATACTGATTTAGGTTGGGAGGAGGCCGAAACATTCAGCATTCTCAACTATCTGGAGCAACTAATCAAGAACCTACACACAATTCCGGATCGTTTCCAATAATGCTTGAACACACTGACCTTATGTTTACCACTAGTCTTCTCCTCTGATAAATACCACCACCTTCGCTCCTATTGGTTAAATCTGGCCACAACCTTATATCTCCTTAATTTTTTTTTTATTTTTTTTAATTAAAATAACTCTCTCTCAAACAGCTCCATCCTGCCCTATGCCGTTTTTCTGGTGGTTATCTCTTGATCGGCCTGATTTGGGAGGGGTGCGGGCTTTGATTGGGGGCCTTTTTTGCGTCGCTTCTAGCTTTAACTAATAATTGGAATGACTGTTTGACCTGATTGACGCTTCGGCTTTTGCCAACTAAGGTGCGGAGCCTGTAACCATTGACGGGATGAGCAGGTTCCATTCCTTCTTCGACTAAATCTTTCTCTCCTTCATAATCCTGGTTCGATTCGTACGTGTTTCCTCTGTTGGTCATTCAGGCCTAAGAAGACAGCGCGTATCGGGTAGTGGAAAAACAGATTCTCGTTCTCCTATCCATCACTCTCCTAATTTTCATTCAGCTAGAAAGTCGTTGCAGGGATTTTATCTTCGGACGAGCAAAAGCGGGGTGCTTCATCAAACGAAGTGCGCTAACCTCCTTGGTTTTTCTACTGACAAAATCTTTCTGGCCTCTTGCCAAAAAACATCATCTTACTAACAACTTCTGGCTAAATCTGCTTTCCTGCCTCTTATTCGATCTTGAATGGTTCTGTTGCTCAACTCTCCAACTGAAAGAGTGCCAGAATTTACTCGTGTCCTTCTCTCAGGCCTCTATTTCCCTCTAACTCAACCGCTGGACGATTCTGGCATTCCTCCTCCTCCACCTTCTTCCTCTCAGGTGGTTCCTTATGGTCTTTTGCTTGTGGATTACATTTGATCACCTTCGGCGTGTGCATGGGCTGCCTGAGACTATGAACCGTTAGTGAAGGACGGGTGCCCGGATTGCATTCCTCCCAGAGTTTTGCAGGGAGTGTGCTTTCGAGCTATCCCCTCCCCTCGATTCAACTATTATTTCTCTATGCTCCTCAATTTACTAAACACTTTCCACTCAGGTGTTGGAAGACGCACATGTCCAAAACCCATATTCCGAAAAAAGGAAGCCGCCTTTGATCCTTCTAACTATCGACCCATATAGCTACTTACTTGTTATTCTAATCTAAGATCTTGAAAACCCCTTCTAAACTACTCACTTCTATAGACCATCTTGAATCCCATTCTCTTCTTTTCCTATGATCGCCAGTCGGGCTTTCGGCTTTCGAGGTCTACTGATCATATACTTTCCTATTTAACCGATTTGTGGTTTTCCGCCTTTAGGAACTACGGGGAGACTTGCGTGGTGGCGCTTGGAACATATCCAAAGCATTTGACTCGGGTATTGGACCGCGTCA
>JABUQX010036437.1:52500-60000 GCA_015478945.1 Trachelipus rathkii | reverse complement strand
CTCCATCTTCCTCTATCCTCCAAGACTCCCTCTTCTCTCAGCTCCCGCATCGACGGCATTACATGTCTTCTCAATGAGTTCTCCACCGAGCTCTCTTATATCTTCATAGGTCTTCCTCCTGGTCTTGTTCCCTCGGGTCTTCACTCCAATCTCCTCTTGGCCACTCTCTCTCCTCCTGCATCCTCTCCAGGTGTCCATATAGCCTGAATCTAGCTTCATTCATCTTACTTAATATATATAGACTTCACTCCAACCTCCTCCCTTATTCTTTCGTTTCTTTGTCTGTCTCTTCTAGTTTTCCCACTACCGCTCTCTAAACGTACATCTCGGCCGACTGTATTCTATTATCCTCTCTTGTGGTCGTACTCCATGTCTCTGCCCCATATAGTCGAATATCACCCTTTTCACCTCCATACTCATTTGTCTATCTTTCAGTATGGGGTACACTGCTCTTACAGTTCCCCATACTGAGCTATACTACTTCTTATCTCCTGTACATTTATTCCTTCTCTTTCAAATACTCTACCCAAGTATTTACATTTCTCCATCATCTTTATCTCAGTCCCTTTCACATCCACTCCTAGCTCTCCCCTCCTTCAACTCTACTGACCACCACGATCTCCGTGTTCATAATCAGACCGGCCTCTAAGCCTATTCGCAAAACATATCACTACCTCTCTCAACCTGTCTCCCTCTTCGCTCCAGCACGCCAAGTCATCCGCATATGCCAAAATATCACCGTCCAAATCTCCGATTTCTTCTCTCACTTTCTTTATCACTACATCCAGATACGATACAAACAAAATTGGTGACAACACGCTTCCTTGTTTAACCCCTGTTCTCACCTCGAACCATTCCTTATTCTCATATTCTGTTCTTACATTAATTACATTTACTATTGTTATGAAACTCTCCATGATTTCTCTCAACTTTCTACCCACTGCATATTCTCTCTCCAGCACTCTCCAAAGTCTCTCTCTAGGCACTGAATCGAAAGCTTTCTTCAGATCTATGAAAGCTATATATGCTCATTTATTATATTTCCATAGCTTTTCTAGCGTAAATCTCAAGGAGAACAAGAAATCCGTTGTGCTTTTGTTTTTTTCTATATCTGTACTGTTCTTATCTCAATCTGGGCTCTATACCATTCTCAGCCTTCTCTCTAGCATTCTCTCATATATTTTTGCCATTTGGTCCAACCATGATATTCCCCTGTAGTTTTTACAGCCTCCTGTATCTCCTATCTCCTTTTCCCTTATATATTGAAACTATGATTGTCTTTCCCACCCCTCTGATATATATATATATATATACAACTATATTATATATATATATATATATATATATATATATATATATATATATATATATATATATATATATATATATATATATATATATATATATATATATATATATATATATATGGCCCACTGAATGGAAAAACGTTTACAGGATGGGACATTAAAGAAGTACAAAAGAAGAACCAACTTACATTAGTTAGACCTATTGCAGACTCCTGAGGTGGGAGCAGAAGCGAGCTTTAAAGTGAGGACTTGAAATATAGAAAAAAAAGATAGTAACGCCAAAGAATTCTTCAGAACATATGTGGCTGGAATGATGGATGTATCTCAACTGGGTAGCCTGGGGTTGCTGATCTCCAGTCAAAATTAATATGATGAAATGGTACCGATTGTGCTACGAGGGTGACACACCGGTCGTAGGATGCGAGAGATGAAGTCCTTTGAGCATTTGCCGTTGTAGTGTAGTACCAATTAGAAAATAGATACGCACTAACGCCAGGTCAAGTCATGTAGTTAAAATGTCAAGGAACAGTTTATTAGAACCCTCAGACTGAAACCTATATCCAAAAGGTCAATGGAAGACCAGCCACCCCGAATACATGAACAGATCTGATCTCCACAAAACGACCGAAATAACCCTTATAAATGCTTGTTTACAATAGTCGAGTAGATTCAGCAAGTTAACTTGTGCGAGTTAGATGCCGAGTACATAAAGTCATTGAACTCGCAAAGTCGTTTGCACGATGGGTTTTAAATGCGAGTAAAGAGTCTTTTTGGAATTGGAGTAAGAATTTTTAATAAAATATCTCCACATTTTGCTTTAATTATTATTATTATTATTATTATTATTATTATTATTATTATTATTATTATTATTATTATTATTATTATTATTATTATTATTATTATTATTATTATTATTATTATTATTATTATTATTATTATTATTATTATTATTATTATTATTATTATTATTATTATTATTATTATTATTAATATTATTATTATTATTATTATTATTATTATTATTATTATTATTATTATTATTATTATTATTATTATTATTATTATTATTATTATTATTATTGTGCTGATGTTATACACCTTTCTTATATCCTTTCTTATAAAGGATCCTGTAGTGTCTGTTCCAAAGTAGGGAGTAGTTTATATTTAATTTATCATTTTACCGTTATATATATTAGTGATGGACCGATGTCAAAATTTGACTGTTTGCGGATGCGTGGATGCGGATCTTAAATTAGATGAGGAGGATGCGGGATGTGGATGCGGATGTTATCACTTTTGAAGTTTTTAAGCCAAAAATTATACTTATATATTTACTATAAATACAGATATATACAGAGTAGTATATATATATAGCATATATATATATATATATATATATATATATATATATATAAAGTATATATATATATATCGATATATATATATATATATATATATATATATATATATATATATATATATATATATATATATATATATATATATATTTGGTATATAGTATATAAATATATGTATTTATATGAGTAAGATACAGTATATATATTTTCTCTAGATATAAATTATATATATATATATATATATATATATATATATATATATATATATATATTTACAGTTGTCACTTCCACTCACCGTCAGAGCCCTATTCAAGGAGGGGGTGTTGCACACCTCAGATATTCATCAACTAACGCAAACTACGCAGATGAGCACAGACGCAGGCTTTAAAGTGAGAGAGATTAAATTCAGCAGGAAACACAGAAGATGGAAGAGAATTCCTCAGAACAGAGGTGGCAGGAAAGAAGGAACACCGCAGCGAACAAGCCTGAGTTACCAATATCAACACAAAACTCATACGCCGACACAGCACCCCTTGTGCTATGAGGGTGAACGTAAAGGGTGGTGGTACGCGAGCGATAAGCCCTCGAGCACCTGCCGCTTCGAACCTATAGAAAAGAGATAAAGCACCAACATCGCGCCGCAAAGATAGAGGGTCAAGTGAACTGGAAAGTGCAGAACAGTTTATAAGCCTTTTGGCCTTTGGCTCGACCCTATCCAAAAGCCGGGTGAAACCAGAGCCCCTGATATGAGAGCAGTACTCCATACAAGGGCGGATGAGGCCCTTGTATAGCTGAAGCAACCTGAGAAGAGGGAAAAAGTCTCGCAGCCTAAACAGAACTCCAGTTTCTTTGAGGCCGCCCTAGCAATTGTGATGTGAGGTTTCCAAGATATTTTTTGTTTATGTTAAGGCCAAGGATGTTTATATTGTCAACAGGAGAGACGAGAGAACCGTCGAAAGAGATAGGAAAGTTAGAAGGCGTCTTAGAGGAGATTTGAAGAAGTTGTTTTTAAAGAATTGAATTTCACATGGTTGAGACGACCCCACCCGGAAATTTTATCCAATCATGAGAATAGAAATCGAAAAGATTAAGACGAGAGGCAATTCTAGAATAAAGAGAGAGCAGAATTGAAATGAGTTGAAAAGGAATGAAGGGTCGAGTCATCGTAAGGCATACGAGTGGATAGAGATAGATGCAGGTGAGAAGATCATTAATGAAAAAGTAAGGAATAAGTAGGAGATAAGACAGAACCTGAGGAACACCACTTTTCACATAAAAAAAGAAGAAATAACCCCTTCAACAACAGCCGATATTGAGTGATTTCCAGCAACCAGACATAAGTGTAAGCAAAGAGAAGGGAGGGAAACCCAAGGAGGAGAGCTTGAGAGCAGCAACGCGTGTCATCACCCGGTCAAATGCCTTGGATATGTCAAGCGCCACCACGCAAGTCTTCCGTAGTTTCTGAGGGCGGAAATCATAAATCAGTTAGATAGAAAAGTATATCGCCAGAAGAACCTCGAGTGCTGAAAGCCGTAGGCGACGGGGGAAAGAAGTGAATGACTCCAGATGATCTAAGAAATGAGAGTTGAGTAGGGTTTCAAAGATCTAGATGGAATGAATACTGGTGAGAGCTATAGGGCGATAGTTAAAGGATCAGAGCGGCTTCCTTTTTTTCGGAACAGTTTGGACATGTGCGTGCTTCCAACACTGAGGGAAAGTATTAGTATTGAGACATAGAGAATATAGTTGAACGAGGGGCGGGGTCAGCACGAAAGCACACTCCATCAAAACTCGGGGAGGAATGCCATCCGGGCCACCCGCCTTCCTAACGTTCATAGATTTCAGGAGCCAATGCACCCGATCAAATGTAATCACAGGCAACGGCATAGGACACCTGAGAGAAGAAGGAGGAGGAGGAGGAGTGCCAGAATCGTCTAGGGTTGAGTTAGAGGAAAATAGGAGGCCGAAGAGATTTTCCTTTTCAGTTGGAGAATTAGCAACAGAACCAACATATTTACAGAAGTTGCTAGAGATGTTTTTGGCAAGAGGCCAGAAAGATTTATCAGTAAGAGAATCAAGGAGGTTAGCGCACTTTCGTTTGATGAAAGCCCGCTTTGCTCGACGAAGAATCTCTGCAACGATTTCTAGCTGAATGAAAATTAGCAAGAGTGATAGAAGAACAAGAATTTTTCCACTCCCGATGCGCACTGCCTCTAACCTGAATGACCAGAGGGCAAGCACGATCGAACCATGGATTATGAGGAGAGAAAGACTTAGTCGAAGAAGGGATGAACCTGCTCATACCATCAACGATTACAGCTCCCACCTTATCGGCAGAAGCCGAAGCGTCACCAGAGTCAAAGCAGTCATTCCAATTATAGCTAGCGTAGAAGCGACGCAAGGCCCCCCAATCGGCCCGATCAAAGTGCCAGAAAAAAACAGGAAGGGAAATATATATATATATATATATATATATATATATATATATATATATATATATATATATATATATATATATATATATATATATATATATATATATATATATATATATATATATATATAAATATATATATATATATATATATGGTATATGTTATATATATATATATATATATATATATATAGGTAATATATATATATATATATATGTATATGTATATATATATATTAGGGGATGTATTGGATAGTGAATTAGTCGGATAGCTGGATACCGGATATCCGGTTTAGTTAACCGGATATCCGGCTTTGGATATCGGATAGTGCAAGTGAATTAGCTGATAGCTGATACCGATATCCGGCAGTCTGTCATATAGCGTCGGGCGGGTGACTAAATAAATATTTTTGCTCATTGTGGTAGTACTACAAGTTTTATTTGTGATTATTCTAATTCTAGAGAGTTTATATTTTTTAAAAATATAATAAATTAGTGTATAAAATCCTTAAATAGAATTTCACATTTGAAAAATGTGAGTTTTTTTAACTTTGTTTTAAATGAAAAGTTTGACAGATTTTACTATATATTTTTCAGTGTATACAGTTGAGTATGCTAGCTTTAAACTGGCAAAGTAATTTTTGTTCCAAGCAGTGCATAGTGTTTAAATCGTTAGCCTAACCTTGTCTGATCTACTTCCCCATAAAAATTACATTAAAGTGAATTGGGCCACCATTATTCTTATTTTTTATGTAGCCTATTATTATTGACATTTTTATTATGTATAGCTAATTTAAATATAATAAACAATTACTTATATTAGGTAAAAATTAAAATAAAAAATGAAATTTATATGGAAAATATGAATTCAAAAAAGTGTCAAAATTTGTCATACGAATGGGGTGAATTGGGCCACCACATTTTTATTCTTATTTTATTTATCATTATTGAAATTTTAATTACTTATTACCAATTAAAATATAATATACTTATATTAAGTAAAATTAAAATATAAAATTGAATTTATACATAAAAGAGGAATTTAAAAAGATAACTAATTTACCATACAATGCAGGCTGTCCTGATTCACCCTTCAAACTGAGTCTGGGAGCTTTATTTAAACTTAATAATCACATTTATTAATTGTTATTAATATTGGTAAGGTGCTTATGGCTGCATTCTTTCATAAGGTAAGGCTTATCTTCTTCAGGAACAAAGGTTTGTGGTGGTGGTAGTACCTAAAGTGGCCAACGTCACCCCGCCCGTACTATATACCGATTATATATATATATATATATATATATAGTATATATAAAGAAGATATATATAAAAGTATATAGGTATATATATGGAGGGCAAGTATATATATATATATATATAAAGTATAAAAGTATATATATATATATATATATATGGCCAGTCTCCAGATTAGGTGCCCCCTGTATCTAAAAAAACAATATATCTACATAAAAACTTAATAATTTTTGAATTCAGTATACTTTGTAATGCAAGAACTAAAAAAAAAAATTAATAATAGCCACTATTTTTAGAATAAATAACTCCAAAAAATATTATAATCGTATGTTTCCAAACTTAATTTAAACATGATACCCATAAAAATAAACGTTTTCCTTATATCTTTTCAATACTTTAGGGGAAACTAAAAATAATGGCAAAAAAAAAAATTAAAATAAAAAAAATTAAAGTTGAATTAAAATTGAAACTGATTATTTGCTGTTGAGTGGGTCAGGTCAGGTCAGGTCATCAAAAAAATTTAATTTCTCTAGAACATCTATTATGTGTGTGTGTGTGTGTGTGTGTGTGTGTGTGTGTGTGTGTGTGTGTGTGTGTGTGCGCGTGCGCGTATGTTCGCCTTAACATTGAAAAGAAAATATTGGGGGACTCATGACTTTGGAACGCGAAAATTTGGGGGAACGAGAGAATTATCGTACATGAAACCTATTTATTATTATTATTACTTTTTTTTTATCTCACTTTATTTTATTTCTTCTTCATTTTCCTCCATTACAATGTGCGCTGATTTCAAAAATGTATTCAGTTTTTACGTAGCTATCATAGTTTTTTTACATACATGGGACATCTAATCTGGAGGCTGACCTGGGCTACTCAGAGTATATATATTTATATATATATATATATATATATATATATATATATATATATATATATATATATATATATATATATATATATATATATATATATATATATATATATTAGTGATGGGACGATTAATCGGAATCGGCATCGGAATCGGAGGAATCGGCTGTTTTTCAGGAATCGGAATCGGAATCGGAATCGGCAAAATTATACCGATTCTTTGACCGATTCTTTGGTATACAATCTGAAAATAATTTTTATTCGATCTTTATGATAT
>JABUQX010036437.1:27500-47500 GCA_015478945.1 Trachelipus rathkii | reverse complement strand
TGATAATTAAGTCCATAGACAAATTTAAAAATATGAAATTTGGAGGCCATTATTTAAAGCAGTGTTTTCGCAATTAAAAATAATTAATAAATTATTTCCTAACAATCTAGTAACACAAATAAATAGATAAGAGGTAGGCAAAACGGAACCTATATATATATATATATATATATATATATATATATATATATATATATATATATATATATATATATATATATATACACTTAGAAAAAAGTTTAGTTAAAGTTACCACTAAAATGGTTATTATTACTATTTTTCGGGTTACGGTGAGCTCCAACACCTAAAAAGTAATCTTTACTACTTTTTGATAGTAGAATGAAAACTACTACATGTATTAGTTAAAATTACTTTTTGTGTGGTAGTAAAATGAACTTTTGTTTAGTAGTATAAAGGACAATTTAATTTTAACTATTTTTTTCTACTATTACTTGTAGTAGAAAGAGTAGTAGTGAATTTTACTACTTAATTTACTAGTACGTTAAACTATTACTTAGTTGTTCAATATACTATATATTTGAGGTTATTTTTACTACATAAATGAAATTAAATTTACCATTTATTCTAGAATTCTAGAATATTTTTACCATTTTTTTAAAGTAATTTTTACGTTATTTAATAGTACGTTAAACTATATTTTGAGGTTATTTTTACTACATAAATGAAATTGAATTTACCATTTCTAGAATTGTTTTTACCATTTTTTTAAAGTAATTATTAAGTTATTTACTAGTACATTAAACTATTACTTAGTTGTTCAATATACTATATTTTGAGGTTATTTTTACTACATAAATGAAATTGAATTTACCATTTCTAGAGGTAGAGTATTGCAAAATACTTGTCATTACTACTATAAATTTAAGTTAAAGATACCATTTTTTGATGTTAATTTTTTATCTTTGAAGTTAATCTTACTACAGAAATTTGTAGTATGTACAAAAACTATTTGTAGAATTAACTATTTTTCAAAGTAAATTATTGCGAAATTGTAGTTATGCATACTACAGTCATAGTTTTATTTACTAAAAGTATTTGTAAAATAAACCATTTCTTGAAGTAATTTCTTGTAAATTTTAGTTACTCTTACTACAGGATTTGTATTATATACTAAAACTAGTTGTATAATTAACATTTTTTAAAATTACATTATTGCAATATTTTAGTTATAAATACTACAGAACTAGTAGAATGTAATACAAATATAATATATTTATATTACATTCTACTAGGTCTGTAGTATTCATAACTACAATATTGCAAAAATATACTTTGGAAAAGTGTTAATTATACACATAGTTTTAGTATATACTAAAAATCCTTTGGTAAGATTAACTATACATTTACAAAAAGTGACTTCACGATATGGTATATTTTACATATAGTTATAGTAAATAATACTATGCCTGTTGTATTCACAACTACAATTTTGCAATAATTTACTTTGAAAAATAATTAATCCTACAGGTAGTTATAGAATATACTACAAATTCTGCAGTAAGAGTAAATACAAATTTAAAAACAAATTACATCAAGAAATGTTATGTTTTCATATTATGTAAAACATACCATTCTTTATGTAATAAATTTAAATTTGTAGTTAGTCTTAATACAGGAATAGTAAACGCAAAAATATTTGTACAATTTATTATTTTTACTTGTAAAGTTAGAATGTACAAAATAAATATACTTTCAACATTGTATATTGGTAAATTGGAAGTGTAATTAAGCGTAAAACATTTCTATCAACTGTAGCATAACACACTTTTTAAAGTAATAAATAATGAATAATTACCACTATTGAAGCAACGTCTAAGAGCATAAGAATTTCTATCGTACAGTAGCATTTGCTAATGATTTAAAAGATGGCTATTTGGATGCTGATAATGCATATAAAATTGAGAAACTTATTTCTTCCCTTGATACATATGTAGAAGCCAAACAAATCGCATTAGGTAGCAGGACAGAGTACAAAAGATTTGGGGGTGTTACAAGAGCTGTTGAAATTAATGATACTATGCAGTATTTTAGGTTAACAGATATTTTAAGAAATATATTTAACTCGAATGATGTAATTGAGAAAGTAGAAAAATACAAACTAATTAGGAATGATTTTTGTCGGGATGTCCAGGATGCTAATTATTGCAAAAGCTTTGGAGAAACTAATGACGTTATTTTGTTGTCAATTTATTATGATGACATTGAGATTTGCAATCCTATTGGTTCCCATGCTGGCATTCATAAATTGGCAATGATTTACTTCAATATTTTGGATTTTCCACCGGAGTGTAGATCAACTTTGAATTCAATATTTGTTTGTATAATCTGTAACACCATCGATTTAGATAAATATGGATTTAACACAATTTTAGAGCATCTTGTTTTAGAACTTACAGAGCTATTTCATGTAGGTATTCAGGTGCAAAATAGAAACTTAAAATTCAGAGTTTGGCAGTTCCTTGGAGATAATTTGGGCCTTAATAAGATTCTGGGGTATAATGAATCTTTCAATTCCATATATTTTTGTAGACATTGTACAATGGACAAATACAATACGCAAAAGGCTCCTAAAGCAATTTTATCATTAGCTAGGAAAAAAGCTGAGTACGACGCTGTAGTAACAACTGCGGAAAATGGCGTTTTCACCATGGGTATAAAAACTGTAAGCATTCTTAATCAGTTGCCATACTTTCATGTAACCGATAACATCGCATTGGATTGGATGCATGACTTCTTAGAGGGCGTTGTTCCTAGAGAAATGATTTTGATACTAAAAGAGTTTATTGTCGGTCGCAAGTTGCTTTCGGTAGAGATATTAAATAATCGTATTCACAGCTTCATTTATTCTGCTTCAGAAATTAGTAGTAAGCCTTCTATGAACGTCTAACTGAATTAAGTGATCTTCAGATATAACGGGCATTATAATGTCAAGAATGTCCAACAGAAAAAGATATAATACCCAGTATTTGTCATTCTCAGGAATGAAGTCCCCAATTAAGAGTGGAAGATTTCAAGCCAAGCATCTCATCTGAGACGCACTTTGCCCCAATGTAAATTTACCAGATTGAACTTGATTTAGCTTTATAAAATATATAAAATAAAGTATGTATTTGTAATTTTTTTTTTAAATATATATATATATATATATATATATATATATATATATATATATATATATATATATATATATATATATATATATATATATATATATATATATATATATATATATCTATATCTATATCTATATCTATATATATATCTATATCTATATCTATATCTATATCTATATCTAAATATATATATATATATATAAAGTATATATATATATATATATATATTTAGAGTAGAAATATATATATATATATATATATATATATATATATATATATATATATATATATATATATATATAAGTTATAAAAAAACAGAATTTTTTTTTAAAAATTGCAAATTATAGAAATTATAAAATATGAAAAAAATTATTTGTAATACCTAAGAGCATAATAAAATCATAGAACTAAAAATTAGACAAAAATTCGCGAACAACTCCAGTGTTCGAGCTTGCAATTTTATAAAAATAATACTCCATAAATAAATAGGTATTTTTGCAGTACACCGGATACTTTAAATCAAGTACAAAATATAATTTAAATAGTGTGTCAACAGCTTTGATTAGCGAGGAGCAACTGATGACTTTATCGCAGCATATAATCTTGACGATTGACGGTTTCAATCTGTTTTCACCGGAGATGCTAACTATGAAAGGTTGACGTCTTTCTTTTTCTTTGTTATTTGAAATAACTTCCTGTAAGTTTGATCCTTCCTGCAAAGGGAATGACCATTATTATAAAAACAGTATAAAATTCAATAATGAAGATACATTATCCGCCTAGCTAAATCCAATTTCCTTCATAGACAAGGATATACACTAATCAACAAATCAAACATATATTTACAGTGTATCAGTTCATTGAAAAAAAATGGTAAGAGGAATAAAAGACTATTTCATTTATGAATCTGGAGAAAGCATATGACAAGGTTTATCGAGTGGCATTATTGCAGGTAATAGAAACGTATGGCGTGATTGTTAAGTGAGAGTAGAAGAAAGGTGAATGAGGAGTTTGGTAGGAGAATGTATGTGAACATGCAAGGGAATAAGTTGTTTTGGAAGGAAGTGCAAAAGACCAAGAGAGAGAGTACAGGAGGTTTTCAGAGAATAAAGAATAGGAATAGTAGTTAAATATTCAAACTCAGACACTTGTTCCAGCTGCTCACCATCTAACTTATCTTCACACCGAGGACTGTCTTCACTCACAACCATACTCTTATCTATGTTTACTTTCAAACCCCTCATTTTACAGACCCTGCCAAATCTCTCTACCAATCCTCTCAAACTCTTCAGATTCACCACACAAAACCAAATCATCCGCATATAATAGGTAGGGCAACCTCCACTCACTTCATTCTCCATCACTCCAACACCATTTCCTGCCACCCCCATCTCTAATTCTTTCATAACCCCATCCATATACAAGTTGAATAACCAAGGGGACATAACACATCCCTGCCTCACTCCGCTAATAATATTACACCAATCACTTTTGACACCATTTATTCTTACACACGCTTCACCATCGTCATACATACTTTTGATTTCATTCAGAAGCCTACCACCAGTACCACATATCATTAACACCTGCCATAAGCCCATAGGGCTTCCTTATTAATTCTATCATACGCCCGTTGCAAATCTATAAAACCTAAATACAATTAATACTTCTTTCTCATTTCCTCAATCATTTGTTTCAATGTAAGATTTCATCCACACTTCCTCTACCACTTTTAAACGCACCTTGTTCTTCTTCACCAATCAGTCCTTCAGTCACTCGACGCACTCTTTCGACTGAAATACCAGCATATATCTTCCCTACAACACTCAGTAAACTAATTCCCCCATAATTCCTACAGTTCCCCTAATCTCCCTTACCCTTATACAAGGGTACTATTATTGCTTTCCTCCAATCCCTCAGAACTATACCCTCCATAGTCAATCGACGCACTCTTTCTACTAAAATACCAGCATATATCTTCCCTACAACACTCAGTAAACTAATTCCCCCAAAATTCCTACAGTTCCCATCTCCCTTACCCTTGTATAAGGGTACTATTACTGCTCTCCTCCAATCCCTCGAACTATACCCTTCATAAACGCTTTATTACACAAATTTCCAAATCAAATCAATCACCATCTCGAATGTTCTGATCATTTCACCAGTAATTTCATTTTTATACCTGCAGATTTACCATTCTTAAACTTTCTCACTCTACCTATTACCTCCTCCTTGCTAATGACCTCATCCCAAAATACCTATTCCTTCTTGCACCATCAAACCCACACACATTCACTGTTATATATATATATATATATATATATATATATATATATATATATATATATATATATATATATATATATATATATATATATATATATATATATATATATATATATCTAAAGTTCAATGTGTTCAGATGGACAATCTTAGGGGTGTGCTAGGTGTGAGAAGAATTGATAAAGTGAGGAATGAACTTATTAGAGAGTGGTGTGGTGTGAAGAAAGGGGTAAACGAGAGAATAAATGAAAGTATGTTGAGATGGTTTGGTCATGTGGCAAGGATGAATGATAGTCGGTTGGTTAAGCTGATGTATAGTGGTGAATGTGTTGGGAACCGCCCGGCTGGGAGACCGAAGAAAAAGTGGATTGAGTCAGTAAACGAATGTTTGCAGGAGAGAAATGTGAGTTTGGCAGAGACGAGAAGAAAGGTGCATGATAGAAGAGAATGGCGGGGTGTTGTAAGGGGGGGCCCAGGGGCTAGGGATGAACCTACACTTGACGATTTACCATAGTTAGATACGTCGCGGTCCCGTGAAACTCTAGTAGGGTGGATTTTCTGATTCAGACGAGTTCTACCAATTAATGGAAAAGCGGTGAGGGGGTGGTAAGGCTGGGCTTCTTCTTTCGACTTTTGTCATATTCTCCTACTGCTTTTCTTTTCTGAGGCATGTAACGCACCTTACTCCGAATGGGAGAAAAAGGTAGACGAAGAAGATATATATATATATATATATATATATATATATATATATAAATATATATATATGTATATATATATATATATATATATATATATATCAACACACTTACAGGAATTTCTTCAATAAATTGAGATTTTGTCATTTCTGATGATGGACGAATTGAAACTTTTTTACTTCCTTTTGTGATGACTACGCTTCCTTGAGGCAAAAGTAAAGGCAAGAGCAAAAGGGCAGCATTTTCTGACGTTTCTGAAAGTGATATTCATTTAGTTTAATTTTTTCCTATTAAGCAGATGAAAATGATTTGTGAAGTTTTTGGAATGTATGTTTTATAGAGGTTGTCAGCGATTATTATACATGGATTTGGTAGCCTGCAAGTAATTCAATTTACATGAATAGTTTTCATAGCAGCATACCTGGGTCACTTTCAGATATTAATTGCTTCAACTTAGCAAACTCTTTAAAAGCAGCAGCACGTTTAAGGTCAGGGAGTTTGGTGAAGAGCTCTTTTGCAAATTTATCCAAACCAACATATAATCCGTCATGTTCTGCAGTGGGTGTTAGGGCCCTAAAATCCTCATTAATCTTAAATGAAAAAAGGATTAATAGTTATTACTCAAAGCTTTGATAAATAAATAATCATTATCACACTCAATAAAATATTTGCAACATGCAGACTTTGTCAGATCAGGAAAGCATCACTTTTCAAAATAAATAAAGCAACTACCATAATGAGATAAGTTCCTAATTGGTGATACTGTCAGTCAAGAATAAATGGTCAATTAACATATGAGCCTCTAATCCAATGTTCGTATATTTAGGGATCTGGAAATGGTTCCCACATTTCCATGTAGATTGGATAAATTAATTTATTGTGCGTCACTTAAAGGAACTTACCCACTCAGACTGAAGTAAACAGGGCCATTGTTCAAAGACCTGAGTAGTATACAACTCCTTTATATCATTTCGTCGATGACCAAAGGACAAATGCCATTTCTCTTGAACTAAATCAGCAGGAGAGTCATTTTCCTGTAACCATAATTTCCAATTCTGAGAATGTTCCCCTTCAGAATCTGCATTCAAGGTTTCCTGAAAAAAGAAATGCACATATTATTAACATTTCATTGGGCAGTGATGGTAAGTGTGGCAGTGACCCTTATATGAAGTAAATAATACATTACTTACTGGTACTTCAGTCTTTTTCAAAATCTTTTTGTCACGTGGTGGTAATTTCTTACGCCAATTTTTAAGTCTTTGATCCAATAGACCAGAAGAAGGTGAACATTTAGAAGCAGGCAAATACCACAGTTGCTATGAGAAAAGAAATTGCTTTAAAAAAAAAAGTATATATATATATATATGTAATATATATATATATATATATATATATATATATATATATATATATATATATATATATATATATATATATATATATATATATATATATTCACTTTTTTATCCTCAGACTGTGTGAGGTGCTAGCAACCTCTAGGAAGGCAAAGGAAAGTAAAAGAAGAAGGTGACATAAGTCGAAAAGAAAGCCCCCCCCCTCCCGATACCATCCCCTCCTACCCTTAAGTGGGAAACTGTCACGGCAGAAATCCGCCCTGAAGCTTCATATATCGTGACAATCACCCACTGTGGTAATTCGTCAAAAGCCTGGTTTATCCATTGGGCCAAGCCCACAGCCACGCTCCCTCGAAAAACCACGTCATTCACTCCTACCATGCACCATTCTTCTCGCTTGCTCCACATCAACATTCCTATCACTCAGACATTCTTTTACGGCCTCACCACTTCTTCTTTGGCCTTCCAGCCGGTCCGTTTCCAACACACTCACCTCTATATATCCACTTAACCAATTGACTTCCATCCATCCTCTCCACATGACTATACCATCTCAATACACTCTTATTTATACTATCATTGACACCTTTTTTTTACACCACAAACCTCTCTAATATGTTCATTCCTCATCTTATCAATCTTTCTCACACCTAAGACTATCCATCTGCATAGCCTGCAACTTAGATCTACACTTACTATTCCACACAGTAACTTCCCTACCATATATATATATACCGTATATATATATATATATATATATTATATATATAGCGTATAGTCTATATATATATATATATATATATATATATATATATATATATATATATATATATATATATATATATATATATATATATATCGGTAGCCTCCTAAATATATACCTATCTTCTATTAACAATATTAAAATACATAAATATAATTACATATGGTCTTAAATCAAGATAAGTGTCAGCTATCTTCTTTGCTGCTGCTAGCATAACCTCCTTTTTCATGTAGTGTCCAAATAATTCAATCAATTTCTCTACAAAATGTCTGGCTAAACAATTCTTCTGCAGGCGATCTAGACCCTTTTTTTCTTCTAACAGATGATAAATGCTTGGTTCTTTGAGATCTATTAACTTTGCAACATCAAAGCTTCTAAGTTTCTCATAGTCTGATATTGGCAGCGTATCATCAGAAGAGGAAGATGAACATGATGGACTGGAAGGTGAAAGATGTTTACACTCACAATTTAGCTCATTTGATAGACGTTTCTCAGCATTTACAGAAACAGATATATTACTTTTCTGTTGAGAAATTAGAGATCTTAATTTTGCAAGGTGCCCAATTATTGGTACTAAATCTTTTAATTCAGCTGGTTCCAACTGCATCAAACTTTCTTCACCAATGCATTGCTCTTTAAAAAAAAAAAAAAAAAAGTAATGAGGTATACGGTACCATAAAGTAACTACAATTTTACTAATAATCTTATAATACCCATACCATATATATATATATATATATATATATATATATATATATATATATATATAGTATATATATATATATATATATATATATATATATATATATATATATATATATATATATATATATATATATATATATATATATATATATATATATATATATATATATATATATATATATATATATATATATATATATATAATATAAAAATGGGGAAAATGGTTAATTTTTTTAGAGATTTTTGTTGAACCAGATACGTAAAAGTTAGACCCATGTTTAAATATTTATTTTCAAATTTAAAGCTTTGTAAATGTTATATTATTATAGATAATATAAAAATGTAAAGAAAATTTATTTAACAATTTTTGAACAATGCAATTAACAAAAAAAATTTTGGGGTAAATGAGTAATTTTGGTGTGGGGTAAAATGGGTACTTGTTTATTTAATTTAAATTAAATACAAATATTGAATATAATATTTTTTCTAACAAAAAAACTGCATTTGAACATTCTAATCACTTACCGTAAATTATTAAAGCAAATACTATTATAAAATTACTCATTTTACCACAAATTACCCATTTTACCCCAAAACCAATCACCATTAATATTTTACGAACTAAAAGGAATATGTGCAATTATTTACATCAAAACTCTTACTTTTACACTTTTGTATATGGTATTAGTCAGAAGTGAGAAAAGGGTATTTTATGGTAATTTCAGTGAAAAGAGGAAGCTAAGTACGAGTCAGATGAAAAATGAAAGGTATGTTAGGGGATACAGTGAGGGTGAGAACACTAGAAATAAACAGAATAGATTAGGTTACATAAAGAGGTGTGATATATTTGGTTAGGAGTATCACTTATGTGAAGTATTGTAATTCATATATGGCTGATCAAAGACATGTAAATATGGTGTTAGAAAAGAGGCCAACTATGAGCAGAAGGATAAATTTAGGTGGATATGGGTATAGTAATTATGGTGGTTGTCAAGTTCGTAGAATAGATAGAGGTAGTAATGTAGATAATGTAGCAATAGAAGTAAAGAGTAATAGAGAAGAGAATGAGGAAATAATGAAGGCGATTTAGGAGATATGTGATATGAGTAGAGCATATGAAGAAGACACAACAGAGAGTAAGAATGAAAATAGAAGAAAGGAGAGTTCATGTTATGTGTTAGAAACAAAAGTGGAAAAAATGGAAAAGAAGTTGAAGAAGAATGATGATAGTAGTAGTAATAGTGGGAGTGGTGACAGTAGTAGTGGTAGTAGCGGTAGTGGTAGAAAGGATGAGATGAAGTATAGTGAGAGACTGTGTTGAGGTTAAGAGAAATGTAGATGTGAAGGGTAATGTTGATAGGGGGGTAAAAGATTCAGGGGAGTTGAAGGAGGAGTAAAAAAAGATGAATGATGAAGTGGTGTTTGATGTGGAAGAGTTTAAGAAATGTAGAAAAGGTGAGAGATATGGTGAGTGGCGAGAAAGGGTGTTTGAATATTTGCCTTCGACTAGTGATAGTGAAACAGATGAGGATGAGATTAAAGAAGTATGTGAAGTGAAGTATGATTAAAAGTAATGTTATGAGAGAATATTTATTGAGTGAAGATGAGAGGTATAGTGATGATGAATAAAGTCATTAGGTGGACAGGAAGTGTGGGTGTTAGTAGTATTGGTGAAGTGAAGAGTGTAGTGTGTAAGTGCCATGGAATAGATAATGAGGGAACAGAAGGTTAAAAAATTTGTATAACAGTGCTAGGGCCAGAGGGATGCACAGACAACCTCCTAATATTGTTTTTTACCACTATCACCATATTAAGTCATACTGAAACAAAAAAATATAAAAATAAATATTCCCTGCTGGTATATATATATATATATATATATATATATATATATATATATATATATATATATATATATATTTTATTTTTTTGTCATATATATATATATATATGTATGTATATATATTATTATATATAGTATATATATATATAGTATATTTAGTATTAGATACCACTATGACTTTTTTCCGGAAAAATTTTCTGTTAAAAAAAATTTCTAAGTTCAAAAAAGTTAAGTTAAGTTTAGTTTTTTAAGAAAATTCTTTAGCGGCAAGCTTCTGACATAATTCCAGAAGCTTGCCCCCAACGAATTTTCTTAGAAAATTTAACTTAAATTAACTTTTCTGAAAAACTTTTTTGAACTTAGAAAATTTTTTCAGAAAAAAGTCACAGTACAGTATGTACAAATATGGCATATATATATATATAGCAGAATATATATAGTAGCATATATATATATATATATATATATATATATATATATATATATATATATATATATATATATATATAAAATATATATATATATATATATATATATATATATATATATATATATATACCATAGAGATAACATAGTTATTTTGATCTTAAGCATAATACAAACCTTTAAATTTTTCAACATACATTTCGAGTCCATTGTTTATAAGAAGATTTTGAACAAAAATGTCCATTTTTTTAATTTCTATCTCTATCATAAATTAAAAAATAAAACTGCAGCCTATTTTTAAGTGGACATAGCATAAACTGTAAAAAATTTAAAAGAAAAATAGTAGAGGCCTGAATCAACTGTATAGATACAATAAAGGTCAATATGAAGTATATATTTATCAGGCTTGGGTTGAAGTACAAGTACTAGTACTTATGTATTTGTACTTGTACTTACAGTATCTAAAACCCAGTGTACTTGTACTTGCACATTTTGTACTTGAAAATTCGCAAAGTACTTGCAAGTACTTTTGGCATTTTCAACTTGCAAATTATTTTTTTTTTTTTTTTTTTTTTATCATTTTCCTATGTATTGATATTATTATTTCTTATATATGTATTCTAAAACAATTTCCATTTACGAATATAAAGTATGTCATTATATATATATATATATATATATATATATATATATATATATATATATTTTATATATATATTTCTATTTACGAATATAAAGTATGTCTATATATATATATATATATATATATATATATATTGCCCCTGGGCTCCTCTTATATGGGGAGTCCAAGCATTTCCAGAAACCTAGCAACCTCCACTGGGCGGAGCCATAGGTCTCTTAGGGAGGTGATCTGGTGTTGTGTTCTGTAGGGAGTGTGAATGGGGCACCTCAGAAGTAGGTGTTCAACAGCTTCAGGATCAGTTAAGCATCTTTGGCAGAGTGAAGATGAGTTTGATGAGGTTGGAATCTATGTTTACATTTTGAAGGTTTGGGTGATATCCGGATCTCAATCTAGGAAGGGAGATCTGTGTCTTTCATGTTAGTGTGCCTTGTGAAGGGGATATATCAGGGAAGGGTTATGAGGCTAATTGTTGGGTAGTTGTTCAGGTAATGTTACGCGAAATGTGTGTGAATAGGTTTTGATAGAGGGGTGTTATTTGGGGGAGGGGGATAGTTCTATAAAATTCGCCATAACAGGGCTGCAGAAGAGGGAGGGAATTTTAAGCGATGCATTGTGTGTTCTTGTAAGTAGTTATGACAAGATTGAGATGGGTCGAGAATCCTGGAGTAAAACTGGGTTCCTATCATATCCAGATGGTCCAGAATTGGTAGGATTTTTGTTTCTTCATGCAGGTGCTGGATAGGGGTGGTTTTTAGGCCGCCTGTTATTGTATTCTTTGTAGTTTATTTCTATTAGTGGGGGAGGTTAGTGGATATCAGACTGTAGATCCATAGTTGATTGTAGATCTTGAGAATTGTTTGAATGTTGTTGACAGTGTAGTTGTTTCATTACTGAAACTGTGTTGGGATAAGGTTCGGAGGACATTTAATTTCTTGTTTGCTGTACATATGATGTTTTGAATGTGTGGTGTAAAGGTGAAGTGGGTGTCGAAGGTTATTCCGAGTATTTTGGGTGTTTTGTTTAGGGGAATGATGGGGCTGTTTAAGGTTACTTGTGGGTGGAGGGATGATTGGTATCTGTCAGTGGTGATCAAGGTGATAGATGATTTCTCAGCAGAGGCCAACATTCTGTTGAATGATAACCAAGCTTTTAGGTGATTTAAGTAAGTCTGAGTGAGGTTTGTGGCAGTGGGTACAGAGGGGTCTGATATGATTATCGTTATGTCATCTATGTAGGTTATTATTTTTGTTATTTTTGAATTGGGAGTTTGGGGGATAGGAATATCGGATGTAAATCAGCTGAAGAGAGAGAGAGAGAGAGAATTGCTGGAATCGCCAGTAATATATATATATATATATATATATATATATATATATATATATATATATATATGTGATATATATATATATATATATATATATATATATATATATATATATATATATAATATATATATATAAAAATATATATATATATATATATATATATATTTTTATATGTTATTATATTAGGTATTGTGCCAAAGTATTGGTATTAGTAAGTATTGGCCATTTTTACGGGCATTGGTATTGGCTCCCAAAGGGTATTGGTATTTACCACAGGTATTGGTATTGGTCAAAATGTGTCAATACTTTTCACTGTTCAGTCCTTATAATGTGTAAAAAAAAAAAAAAGGCAAAGTAATTATGTTAAGGTAACAATATGTTAACAGACATTATACCTGAAGTACAAATCCTAATGTTATGTACCATCAAGTCGTCCAAAGATCCAAAGTTTTTTGGATTGGGAAACACCATGCAGGCACTAAAACTGTCTTTGTGTGACCGATTCCAAAAGTATCTGAATGACAGCAACCTGTCCTTGCCTACTTTTCTTGATACTAGATACAAAGGCAAGTTTTCAACTTCAACTTTCCTTCAAGCACTACACAAATCATTATCAGTGAGCTAAAGCACACACTCACTGCCATAACCTTAATCTTATCAACATTTACTTTCAAACCCCTCCTTTTACACACCCTGCCACACCCCTCTACCAAACCTCTCAAACTCTCTTCAGATTCGCAACACAAAACCAAATCATCCACATATGATAAGTAGGGCACCCTCCACTCTCTTCCATTCTCCATCATTCTAACCTTCCCTTGCCAACCCTACCTCTTATTTTTTCATAACCACAACCATATACAAATTAAATAATCAAGGAGACATAACACATCCCTGCCTCACTTCGCTATTAATATTAAACCAATCATTTTCAACTTCATTTATTCTTACACAAGCTTCACTATCGTCATACATGTCTTTGATAGTTTGATTCCATTCAGAAGTCTACTGGTGTTGGTGTGGAAGTTCCATTCAGAAACTTGCCACCAACACTATATGTCATTAACTCTTGATGTAGAGCTTCCCTATTAATCCTATCATACTGCTGTTGCAAATCCATAAAACCTAAATACAATTTTTTCTTCTCTTTTTCTCAATCATTTGTTTCAATGTAAAAAAATATGATCCACATATCCTCTACCACTTTTAAATGCACATTGTTCTTCACAAAAAGATTAAAATAGCAAAAATAAAATAAAATTCTGTAATACATTAGTCATACAGTTAAAATGTAAAGTACTACAGTACAGATACAGTTGAAATGAAAAATACATTACAGTGCTTAAGGTTCTTCAATCAGATATTTAAAAAAAAAAAAAATTATCTCCAAATTTATAAGGGTTTATACATTGTATATATTTTTTTCATTTTAAGAAACTTTTTTTATTCAATTTAAGATATGTATAGTACTGTAATGTAATAAGTAGGCTTTCCTACTAATTAACTAAATAAAATATGTTTATATACTACACTGTAAATAACATATCTGCAAATTTATTCTATTATTAATGATAAATATAATACTGCTGCAAAGGTAAAAATTCTAAACTTAATGATTTTTCAGGTGGTTAAAGTTATATGTAAAGTCGCCTATAATGCGAGGGATCAGGAACCTAACCCCAGCATTCTGCCAGTGATCTATATATTATAAATATAATATATATATATATATATATATATATATATATATATATATATAATATATTATATATATATATATATATATATAGTATGATATGCATGCATGTTGGTGGGTGGTTATATTTGCCTATTGCATCAGGTTTGATATTTTTTTTGTTTTTGTTTTTTTAAATATATTCTAGTATATGATCATAACAATCAATTTATGTTGACAGACCATGATTTCAAAAATATATAGACCTGGTTACTTTACTATTCATCAGTTTAAAAAAAAAAAAATTTTATAACTAAAGGAAACACCCAAGGGTAAAACCGAAAATGGCAGATCGGGTCTCTCGCCTTCCGGGGAATGCATGGGTAGGAGAACATATTTCCCCCCGGCAATCCGAGGAGGTCTCGGAATTCCGCGCTCTTTTATTGGGTGTACGCAGGTGTTCCTCGCCCCCGTCCCTCGAGCCCCCTAATATTTTTTTTATTTTTATTTTTTTTACATTTTGTAATAAGCTTATATGCTGATTCCAAAATGTAAATGTTTTTTCGTGAAGTATCTACTTTTCGAGATAATTTCATTTTATTTTTTTTTATATATATAAATGATTTTTAAAAAATTATTTAAACTATTTAGATACTTTTGAACATGTCCTGCAACCAATAACTTCATATAATAACAACATTTAGCAATATGTTAAAAAAACAAAACAAAAAAAAACATGCTCTGAATTATGCCAGAAGGGCTCCGCTAATCCAATTTTGTTAAAAAAACCTTAACTTTTAACTTACTTTCTTAAGTTAGAAATTAGAAAAAAAATTAGGAAAAATTAGGAAAAAAAGACAGCCTCTCAAAGTGTAAAAAACGTCCATAGGGTTTGTTATTAAAAAAAAAACCAAAAAAAAAAAATTTTTTTTTTTGTGAAAATCACAGGATATACTCTAAAAAAAAATAAGTAATAAAGTTTTTCGGGGGTTTTTTTTTTTGGAGGTAATGTTATCATAATATCAATGTTTTTCAGATAAATCGGTAGTTATTGGATTATTGTGTTACTCCATATTAAAAATGGTTGTTCGAACACGTAGAGTGGCACTGCTTGGCAAAAATTTACATTAAATAATTTTTAAAAGAAAAAAATATTTGTTATTATAGACGTTATATATTAACTAAATTGTTTATTTATTTCAAAGAATTATGAGCATTGAGTCATTTGAAACATTTGAAGCATAGTATACGCAAATTTTTAAAGAGATAAATATATATAATATATTATATATATATATAATATAATATATATATATATATTCACAGCCCAGTAGATTATAATATATTAATATATATATAATTATATATATAATATATAATATATATATATTATATATATATATATTAGAGATATATATATATATATATATATAATATTAAATATAGTATAATAAAATTTATATTATGAGATGGTCAGATTTTTTTTAATGCTCACAGTAAGTAAAATGGAAGATTTGGCATCACCGGAAAATCTAAGGTTGGGATTTAACTTTTTTTTTTTTTTTTTTTTGGCTTATTTTTGATAATATTTTAAAAATTATTTCCCCCCATTTAGGCTCGAGCCGACGGGGACAGAGGGGGGGGACATTTCATACCCCAGAGGGGATGGTCGGAGACCCCCGCGACACCCAAAGACCAAAGAGGGGGGGGGAGACCATCCCCGGAGGGGGGATTAGTCCCCCCCGTCGTTCACCGGGAGGCCGAGCGAGACCCCGACTCCTGCCATCTTTGCGTTTACCTATGTATTCCTTTATTAAAGTAATACCAAAGTGTTTTTTGTAGTAAAATTATTTTTTTTTTTTTTAACTAAAGGAATTCCATAGGGTAAACCGCAAAGATGGCAGGAGTCGGGTCTCTCGGCCTCCCGGGAGACGGGGGGGACTAATCCCCCCTTCGGGGAATGTCTCCGAAACCCCCGCTTCTTTTCTTTGGTTGTCGCGGGGTTCCTCCGGACCATCCCCTCCGTGGTATGAAACGTCCCCCCTCTGTTCCCCGTCGTCTCGAGCCCCTAAATGGAGGAAATAATTTTAAAATATTTGTTGATGGAAAAACCAAAAAAAAAAAAAAAAAAAAAAAAAAAAAAAAAAAAAAAAAAGTTAAATCCCATCCTTAGAATTTTCGTATTCCAAATATTATTAATTTGTTTTACTGTAGACCTGCCTTCTCTTGTTTACAGTTACTGTGAGCATAAAAAAACTACATATATAATATATGATTATATATATATAATAAATATATACTATATATATAATATATATTATATATATATATATAATATATATATAAATATAATATATATATAGATATATATATATATTTATAAATATATATATATTATATATATACAAAAAATTATTGTGGACACAAATAATAAATATTACGTCGAAATAAACTAAAAAATTAAATAAAATGAATTTTAAAATAAATCAATTTGAAGCTCAAAAACTCAAAAAAAGTAAGTTCTTTTTATAGCAAATCAAATTTTTAATTTTTCTTTACCTAAAATAAAAAATTATTACCAACCATTCCAATACTAAATTATTTTGAGGGAACACTTGGCACGTTGCATGGTGGGATTATTATAAAATCGATTATCTTTTATAAAATATCGATATCTGACAACATTACCTTAAACCGAACTATTACCAATAATAAATAATAATGAGGAATAGTGAAAACGAAAATCGCCAGTCTCTTTAGTAGGAAAAAAAGTTACAGCCACCCTTTGAAAGTTTAAAGAATTGTCCTCATACTTTCTTTATAATAAAAAATTAGTGGCCTCTGCTCGTTTTAGCGGCCATTTCATTGTCAGTTATGATAAGATTTGTTTAACTTCTACATAGATTTTCTCTGTGTATACCTAAACAAAAACTTATCATAACCTGACTGGTGAGATGGCCTGTGTAGAATTTAAAAGAACCTAACCGTGGATCGATCTAATGAGTGTAGAGAGTCGTGATGGATTTAACATACTTTAGAGGCTAACTTTTTTCCTAAAGAGGCGAGCGAGATTTTGTCGTTGTTTCACTATTCTTCATTTATTATGTGTTTTTAGAGTATATCTGTGATTTCAGTAAAAACGGGTGACAACCCTCTAGATAACCAATACCATAAAATGATATGTTATTTCGTGTTACCTATTATAGTTGTTTAGTTACTATGCCTGCCTTTTTCGGGAGTGATATATAATATATATATATATAATAGAATAATTATAATATATATAATAGAAATTTTGGTGATGAGTATAATAATATATATATATATAATATTATATAATAATATATATATATAATAAATATATAATATATTATATATATTTTTTAGTGAGGGTGAGTATATATATATATATCAAAACAAAGCAATCTAACAACATTGTAAGTGTCACGTCGCTTAAAAAAATCGCCGAATATTAATCACAGGCCATTAACAACCACGTTTATTTATTTATTTTTAGAAATCATCGGCAGTATTTTACATATAGTTGTGATAGAGAACCTCTGTGTTTTTAAATATATACTAAACTTTCCTCATACCATTAGAAGCAATAGCAACTTAAAAGATGTAATGGGAAATTGTTTAATTAAGCCTTTTCACAATTTTTAAAACGAAAGATAAAATTCAATCGTCGAAATGCAAAACAAACATTAGGCTACTTTCAAACATAAAGACTTTTTTAGTCGAAACATACGTATAATAGCTTAATTTAATTATATTTGTTTAATTAATTAAGAATTAAAATTTTAAATATTAATAACGAAATAATAATTTTTCTAACAAAATTCAATATATAAAAAGATTTTTTAAAAATTAAAAGGATTTAAAATATAGTTGAAAAATTAAAATGTTAAGACTTAATTCAACTCCCTTAGCTGCCAAATGAAAAAATATGTTTTAAAAGGAAACTTTAATAACAAACTTCACTACACATGTTCTTCGTAGAGATATGTTTACCATACTAAAATATCGTGGATGTATATACGCATAATATGTGGTAAAATATATATATATTATATTATATAATATATATATATAATATATAAGGCACTTCCCTTTAAAAGGATGTTACATAAAAATACAGAAATCGAAATATCCTGAACACTTAATCGCCTAACCAATGCACTGTATCGTGTTAACTTAAACTCCAAGTAGAAAAATTCATAGTCTTAGGATACTCTTAAGGAGCTGAATCAAATATATAATACTGGCTAGCCTAATTTTTTTTGTATTTATTTTTTAAGGGCTCGAGCCGACGGGTTGACAGAGGGGGGACAAAGTCCCCCCCGTCGTCCCCCGCTGAGGCGAGAAGACCCTGACCTTTGTACATCTTGGGATTTAATCTGGTATTCCTTTAGTTTAAAAAAAAGAAAAAAACTGTTATTGCAAAACCTTGTCGCTCTATTGCCCTTAAATATCGAAAAAAAAATCATTACATCGCTCGTTCGATATATATCGGGTAACATCCTTTTAAAGGGAAAGTTCCTATAATATATATATATAATATATAATATATATATATAATAATATAGTATATATATATAAATATATATAATATTATATAGTAATATATATGTATAACCGTCATATGTATCTTAAAAAACTATTAATGCTACAGTTAAACCGGAATACATTGGTGGAATGCTGGTCCAATTGTAGTGCGGAAAAAATGTTAAAAAAAAAAAAAAAGAAAATAAAAAAAAAAAAAAAAAAAAAAAAAATAAATAGCTTCAAAAACTAACAATAAGCTACAGCGAAAAAAGGAATACATTTTCTGAATCCTGGTGAAAAATTTCACTAGGAAATGTAAAAAAAAAAAAAAATAAAATAAAATTATTGTAATAAAAGAGTATGATTAGAAGCCCTATTTAGAGACCTTTTATTGGTAAAAGAGACCTTTTATTGGTTTCTCGTATATTAAATAGGACTTTCATTAAAATTTTGCTTTTTTTTTTTTACTAAAGAATACCCCAAGGGTAACCGCACCGATGCAGGAGTCGGTCTCTCCGGCCTTCCGGTAACTATCGCGGTAGACTAATTCCCCCCCTTCCGGGAGGGGTCTCCGGAACCCGCCTCTTTGGTATTTGGGTGTC
>JABUQX010036437.1:0-22500 GCA_015478945.1 Trachelipus rathkii | reverse complement strand
TATATATAATAATATATATATATATAATAATATATATATATATATATTATATATATAAAAGAGAAGAGAGAGATTAACTTTTTCAGAAAAATATTCATAACGTTAGCCAAGAGTGTGTGTGTGTGTGTGTGTGTGTGTGTATGTGTGTGTGTGTGAGGAGAGAAGAGAGAGAGACGATGAGAGAGAGATGAGAGAGAAGAGGAAGAGAGACTGAGAGAGACGAGAGAGAGAAGAGAGAGTGGGCGAATTACTTCCTTCCCGACTAAAATCACTTGCCTCGGACCATATTTACTATTCCCATTACTTGACGAACCCCTTACATGTTGCTAGTAAATGTACTTTTTAGTTCTTGACCGTTTATTCGCTCTTTCACTCGACCAATGTTAAACTCAGGCTTATACAGTTGAGTAAAACTGTGCAGAAGAAATTCTCGAAACCTCAGCAACACGACTAGCATTTTTATAGCCGCCTTAACAATCATTGTGATATAAGATTTTCAAGAGAATAAGGTAAAGATAATCACACTCAAATCGATGGGGTTGCCACACACTTCAATGTTGATAATAATATAAGCTATTTTTTATAACTTACTTTTAAATATTAATATTAAAATAATATTATTATTCTTAAATACTTTTATTTTACACAGCTAATTATTTTAAAACTTAGATATAGTTTAATTATTATATTTTGAATTCGATCAATAAAATGATGCATTTCATAATTCGAACCAATTAGAAGAATTCTGTAACCCATCTATGTGGGTGTCATTATCTTTACATGATCCTTTCAAGAAGGTTTGTTGTTTATATATAGAGTTTATGTTGTAAAGTGATGAGAAATTAGAGAAGTTTAAGAAGAATTAAAAGTTAGAAAGTTTGTCTGATATATATATATATATATATATATATATATATATATATATATTATATATAATATATAATATTATATAATATATATATATAAATATATAAATATAATATATATATATAATATATAATATACACTGAAAACTCACCCCAAATAGCATCACCAGGATCTTGCTAAAAATCTATTCTTCCGCATTGCAAATGCAGTAACCTTTTTCGTTCCTCTTCTTCCCTCCCTTTGAGACACTGGAGTTTTCCTTTAATTCTGAATTTTCCCACTTTCAATTCTTTAATTTTCCTGATAATTTTAAGGCATTCACGGTTATAATAAAGGTATAACATCTGTAACAAAATGGACCCAGATATTTTTCTGATCATTTTAAATGCGCATAATATCCTTCCAATTTATTCTTCCTAATTTCTTTGCCTAATTCACAATTCCTAAGGTCAACCAAATGTCATCCTAATTTCACCATTCTACTATAAAATCCGGAACTCAGCTCCTTCTTTCAGCTTCCTTTGACAAAAGAATTTCCAAACAAATCATTAAAGAGTGTGAATCAGTCATCTGAACAATATTTCCTTAAAAAGTTTCTTTTCTTGTTGGTATTATGTGAGCCGATATATTTTATATGGTAGCCTCCATAAATCTACGGACGAAGTCTTAGTAAAGGAGGAAATATTTACCACAGTAACTGACGTATCAAAATTTACAGTTACCCTCTAACTATATATATATATAATATATCCTATTATATATATATAATTATATAATATATAATATATATATATATATATATAATATATATATAATATATATATTATATATAATTATATATAAATCCTCAAATTTTCAACTTTTGAGAATATAATAACATAGAATAGTGATTACGTTAGCTCTCCGCTGTTTCATCAAATGTGAATTAAATATTTTCGCACGATTGCCAGCTAAAATAAAGGAGTAAAACTGGTAATTGAATTCCCCTATTTTGGGGAAAAGAGGAGTAGGATATGCTTTCTCTATATTTATTCATTTTTGCACTTTATATTATTATTATTATTTATTATTATTATATTATATTTTTTATTATATTATTATATATTATATATTATTATTATTATTATTTTATTATATTATTATTATTTTATTATAATTATAATTATTAATTATAATTATAATTATTGTTATTATTATTATTATTCTTTATTATTTATTATACCAGTGCTATTATTAGTATATGATTATTATATTATATTATTATTATTTTATTATTATTATATTATTATTATTATATATTATTTATTATTTATTATTATTATTAAATTATAATTATTGTTAATATATTATTATTATTTTACTATTATTATTGTTGAACAGTAATTTTTGAATTTTATTATATTATTTGATAGTATTATTATTATATTATTATTATTATTATCAGATAGTATAATTATTATTAATCATTATCATTATTATTAATATTATTATATTATTTATTATTTTTAATTATATATATTATATATTATATATTATTATTATTATTATTATTATATTTAATAATATTATTTATTATTATTATTATTATAATTATTATGATTATTATTATTATTATTATTTATTATTATTATTATTATGATATTCTAAAAGATTTTATTAATATTAATAATAATATAATATATTAATAATATATTATTATTATATTATTTGTCACTATTAATTATTATTATTATTATTATTTATTATTATTATTATTATTATTATTATTATTATTATTATTATATCCTCATCAATATCCGAATATCATTCTTTTTATGTAAATGTAAAATATTTCCATTTCCTTATGATTATAGAGTAAGATATATAAAATATATAATATTATATATATATATATATATATATATATATATATATATTATATAGATTATATATATATATAAATATATTTTATATATATATAAAGAGATAATTATATATAATAATATATATATATATATTAAAAAACCTTGAGAAACCCGATTTCCAGAAATATATATATATATATATATATATATAATATATAATATATAATATATATATATATATATATAATATATATATATAATAATATATATATATATATAATTATATATATATATATATAGTCATTTTCTTAAAAATAGATTTAAACTTTTAATTCAACAATAAAATTTAAAAACTTAAATTTTTTCAAACATAAGACTAGGTAAAGAAGAGTAATCTAGGTATAAAGTAAAATATTATTACTACTCTAATATCTTATAGGGAATAATAATAATAATAATAATAATAATAATAATAATAATAATAATAATAATAATAATAATAATAATAATAATAATAATAATAATAATAATAATAATAATAATAATAATAATAATAATAATAATAATAATAATAATATTAATAATAAAACTAATAAAAAATAAATATCCCCTAAACTCCTTCCTTTCCCCCAAAATAAGAGGAGTTCCATTACCAGTTTAACTTCATTATTTAAGTTTATAAATTTAACATCCTCCTATTAAAATTGGAAAATCATCAAGTAATCTTTAAAAAATAAGAACCAAATTATATTTTTTTTAGTACAAGCTTGGAAATTGCCTGTAAGTTTTGAGAGCATAATAATACTGGAAGGGCTCAGTAGTAAGGTTACATAAACCGGCGGTCGACTTGTCAGGGGAGTCGTCGACCCTTCAAATCGTCTGTCAGTACAGGCATATATTTTTTTAATACTCACGTACTTTCATGGGTGTTTTTTAGTGCTTTTTTTATTTTTTATTTTTTAGTTTTTATTTTTTTATTTTTTTATTTATTTATTTATTTTTCGCGGATTTCCCCCCCCCCTTAAGGGAGGGGGGCGTTTCGGAGTTCACCAACGCGTTTTCGCTTTACCGCAAGGCCCTGCTGAGCCGCGTCGAGCCGAGCCGCACCGCACTGCACCACGCCGGACCGTTTTTTTTTTCGCTGTTTCGCATCCTCGTTTTTTCTATAACTCATCTACCTTCATGGTCCTTTCAATCCAAATATTTCAGGTTATTTCACTGTAAAGATCATTAATGTGATTTTAATATCCACGAATGCATCCATAGACACATACACTCACCCTTATACACACACACACCCTCATCATCCCAGTCCATCCCTCCTACCCCGTTCCATTCACCGTATCTCTATACCCGTTCCACTCACCGTGACTGCTTTATCTGTCTGTGCTCTCCAAGAAGGTCTTCCTAATCCCCTATACCATAAATTTCATTGAACCTATGAACTTAGCAGTATATTTTCAAATTCGCCTTTCACTATCTATATATGCTATGTTTTATACACCGTATATATATATATATATATATATATATATATATATATATATATATATATATATATATATATATATATATATATACTATATATATATATATTTATATTATATATATATATTATATATATTTAGACCATTGTATATGCACAGGCGTTTGCGCATACATGTATATGTATCATGCGTTTGCGCATCTCATCTTCTATCTTCTGAAGCGAATCATCCCACCCGCAAGGAATAACATTAAATTGCGGATTTAAAAGTGACCTATACCAGTCACTGACCGAACTGGAACTCGACCCGTAACCTCTTAAGGAAGTGTATAGGACTTAACAGATTGTGTTCGCCTAAATGGCCGATAATAAGTAAACATTTAGTCCTTACATATAAAGGATGGCATAGCAAAAATTTGGAATCAGCTATTTCCATACTTTTCCCAAATGAAATCTGGAAATTTTATATCAATTTGCATTTTATTATATATATATTATATAATATGTATCTCTAATATATATAATATACTTATATATCAACATAAAATATATTTAATATATATATATATATATATATATATATATATATATACACACAACGAGAAGAGAGAGAGAGAGAGAGTAAAATCGCTATCATCCATACACACACATACATACATAAACACACACACACACACGCACACACACACACCACACCCACACACACACAAAAAAAAACACACTTAGGCTACTTATATACACATACACCCACAAAGAGACACTTACACTCACAAACCTACACCTACATTACACACAAACACACATACCTAGACACATACACCCCCCTATATACACACACCTACCCTTACCAACCATGCCATAGATACATACACCCCCCCTAGCTCACACCTACACCTACACCTACACACACTATGACATCTTATACAACCATAAGCCCGCCATAGATACATACAACCACCCTAGCTCACACCTACACCTACACAATATACAAACATACACCCAGATACATACACCCACCCTATCTCACACCTACACCCACGCCTACACCACACTATGGACACTTATGCACAGCACACCACACCCCTAGGCTACCATATTACCACACACACACACACACACCGCTAGGCTTTTTATACACCCACTTACACTCACCCATATACACTTACGCTCACACCTACCTATACACACATACAAACACACATACCCATATACACCACACACACACAACACACACACACACACACACAACCTACCCTTACCAACCCCGCCATAGATACATACACCCCCCCCTAATTAACATACACCCGCCGACTCACACCTCAACCTACCAAACTACACAACACACCACACACATATATAATATATATAATATATATATATAATATATATATGTATATAATATATATAAATATATATATAATAATATATATATATATACACATATACAACCTTTTACTTAAAATAAAAATGAGTCATAGATCAAGGAAGGTATCCAGAGGAGCGTTTGGGGTAAAGCCCCATCAGCGACTAATTCACAATTGATGAGTCGAGTACTGAGGTCGTGTAGTTACACTCTAAAACCAGGAAAAGCTGAGCAATATAACATTAAAATTAGAAATCTATTTAAGAAGTTATACCAATATAAATAATAAAAAGACCCCGATAACACACGAAAGAAAAAGCCAGAGTGCCTGATATATAATCATTTTATTACTACAATTGCTACGAAATTTTTTAAAGACATATACTTACAACCTTAAAAGCAGAAAATCCGAGTAAATCAAAATTGATGTACAACAACAAGGGCCTAGTATGCTTTTTTTGACTCTTTACTTCTTTAATTCTGTTTACTGCTAACTCATATGTTACTGCATTTAACTCATATATTATACACATTACATACTAATAAAGCAGTAAATCAGAAATCAATAGAGTGTTACAAACAACAAGGACTAAGTATGCTCTTTGTTTTTACTGCTTACTGCTTTAACTCATTTTTACTGCTTTAACTCATTGTTTTACTGCTTTAACTCATATAATTTATTACATTACATACCTTAAAGCAGTAAATCAGTAAATCAATAGAGGGTTACCACCAGCAACAAAGGGATAGTATTGCTTTGTTTACTGCTTTACTGCTTAACTCATGTTTTACTGCTTAACTCATTACAGCTTTAACCATTTTTTACTGCTTAAACTCATGTTTTATGCTTTAACTCATGTTTTACTGCTTAAACTCATATGTGTTACTGCTTTAAACTCAAAATTTATTAACATTATGTGTCTTTTTATATTTTTATTTGTTTTAATACTTTTATTTATTTTTAATATTATTATTATTATTGTTATATTTATATTATTTTATTCATTATTATTTATTTATAATTATTTTATATTTACATTTTTTTATTGTTATCTTTTGTGCTATTACTTGAATAATAGTAATATTAGTATCAAAAATAAATCACACACACCCACACACAAACACACACACACACACACATCACACACCCACACCCACACACACACACACACACACAAACGCACCACACCCACACACACACACACACAGCGCACACACACACACACACCACACCCACCAACACCCACACACACCACACACACCTACACTAGTAATTATTTAAAAACATTTTATGTCAATTAAATTAAACATTATTTTACGGATTCAATTATAACTAAAATTATTCAAGTTTCTTAAAACTTCTATAATAAATCAATCATTATCTTTGAACAAAGAGTTATTTTTGACTGTTCATACTGTCATATTTAAAAAATGTAATGGCAGAAGAAAAAACAGAGTGTTCTGTTATATAATTCATTTGTAGTTTACTACAATTGCACAAATTTTATTAAAAACATATATTTGACAGACCTTAAGACAGTAAAACAGTAAAAATAGATGTGTTGCTTAGCAACAAAGGGATAGGATTATTTTACTGCTTTACTGCTTTACTGCTTTACTACTTTAACTCATATTATTAACATTAATGTTTTCTTTATATTTTTTATTATTATTATTATTTTTATTTATTATTATTTTTATTATTATTATTTTTATTATTATTATTTTTTTTTTATTTTTTATTTTTGTTCTTATTATTATTATTATATATATTATTATATATATATATAATAATATATATATAATATAATAGTAGAAATAATTATATAATATATATATATAAATATATGTTACACGTTTAAATCGGATGTGTTTTCTATTTTTAATATATATTTATATTAATTCTGCAAGTTCTATACATTATCCAATGACGTGTCTGAGGGAGATTTTCAACATTTGCGTCTAATATCATTTCACACAGTCCTACCTCATAGAGATCTCTGTTAAGCTGGATAGGATTCATTAACTCGGTTGTAAAATCTGAGACTTTATTATCAGGATGTAGATCCAAAGATGCCGAAGATGACAGAGTTAAATAGAAATGATCTATACTCTCCATGAATACGATGACTAATGATTAATGTTTCGTGATTTCACTAGCTTTTATATATGAATTAAACTTGTTAGGATAACCTACCCATTTCACCAGATACTGTTTATTTTTACCCTTACCTTTCGAATCTAATATTTTTTCTATTTTATATACTCTCAGGATCGAATCGTATTTTCTGTATTTCTGGTATAAATCTCCTTGATGATTCTCCATCTAAAATCTTTAATAATATAATTCAACCCCTTCATAGAAATTCCTTACACTATCTACTTGAAAACTTCTCTAACCATCCCGCTTCATATCCTTTCTAAACCTGTTCATCAGCCTCTAGCACTCTTACATAATCGTGTATGTATTAGGGGGTTAGTATCATGGCGGGTTGTAAGGGTAGGTGTGGTTGTGTATATAGATAGGTGATATTGATCTATATGTGTTTAATGTGTGTAGCTAGTTAGCGTATAGGCCTATGGTGTTTAGTGTGTATAAAAAAGCCACGGTGTGTGTGTGTGGGTATAAATAGCCTAACGTGTGACGCGTGCATAAGTGTCATAGTTAGGCGTGGGTAGTTGAACTAGGTGTATATCAGTTGGGGGTATGTTTGCATATGTGAAGGGAGTTAGCTAGGTGGATGTAGTATCTAGTGGCTTATGGGTGGTGTATAAGTCATATGGTTAGGTAGCTAGGGTATTATCTTTGCATGTAGTAAGGTAGTGTGTTATATAGGGTTAGTTCTAGGAGTTTTTGTTGTGTTTAGTGTAGTGAGGATGAAGTGTCTCTTTGGGTGTATTGTTTAAGTGCCTAGTGGTATTTTTGGGTGTCGTGTTGTGTGTGTGTGTGGAAGTGTAAGTATGTTTATATGTATGTGTGTGTGTGTGTATGGATGATACATTTTACTCTCTCTCTCTCTCGTTGTGTTTGTAATATATATATAAAATAATTTTTAAAATAATAAATTTATATATTTTATATATATATAATATAATATAATATATATATATAATAATATATATATATAGTATAATATATAATAATATATTATATATATATATATATATAATATAATATAATATAGTATATATATATGCAAATTGATATAAAATTTCCAGATTTAATTTGGAAAAAGTATGGAAATAGCTGATTCCAAATTTTTGCTATGTATAAGATCTTTTATATGTAAGGACTAAATGTTTATATATTAATGGGCATTCAGACGGAGCCCAATCTGTTAAGTCCTATACACTTCCTTAAGAGGCTACGGGTCGAGTTCCAGTTCGGTTAGTGACTGGTATAGGTCACAAATTCCCGCAATTTAATGTTTTTTCTTGCGGGTGGGATGTTTCGCTTCAGAAGATAGAAGATGTTATGCGCAAGCGCATGATGCATATACATGTATGCGCAAACGTCTGTGCATATACAATGGCTAAGTAGTATAAAATGACATGTGGTGACCACTCCTCAAAGAGGACCAAAAGGGTTCGGGAGACCTGTGAAACCTTCCAGAAGAGCATATATATATATATATATATATATATATATTAATATATTATAAAAAAAAACAATATATAATATATATATATATATATATATATATATATATATATATATATATATATATACGGTGTATAAAACATAGCATATATAGATAGTGAAAGGCGAATTTGAAAATATACTGCTAAGTTCATAGGTTCAATGAAATTTATGGTATGATTAGGAAGACCTTCTTGGAGAGCACAGACAGATAAAGCATTCAACGGTGAGTGGAACGCTATAAGATACGTGAATGAACTGTAGGAGGATGATGAGATTGTGTGTATAAGGTGATGTATGTGTCAGGATCGCATTCTGGATATTAAAATACATTCATGATCCTACGTGAAATAAACTGAAATATTTCGGATTGAAAAGGACCATGAAGGTAGATGAGTTATAGAAAAAACGAGGATGCGAAACAACGAAAAAAAAACGGTCCGGCGTGGTGCAGTGCGGCTTGGCTTGGCTTGACGCGGCTCAGCAGGGCCTTGCGGTAAAGCGAAAACGCATTGGTGACTCCGAAACGCCCCCCCCCTTAAGGGGGGGGGGAAATCCGCGAAAAAATAAATAAATAAATAAAAAAATAAAAAAATAAAAAATAAAAAATAAAAAATAAAAAAAAGCACTAAAAAACACCCATGAAAGTACGTGAGTATTAAAAAAATATATGCCTTACTGACAGACGACTTAGAAGGGTCGACGACTCCCCTGACAAGTCGGCCGCCGGTTTATGTAACCTTACTACTGGGCTCCATTAACAATTGAAAATGAAATCAATGTATAAAATGAGAGAATTATATTTTAAGATACTGGGATATATTACTCTAGGACAGCGTTTCCTAACCTGGGTCCACATAGACCCCCTTAGTCCACTACTAGCATCATTGGGATAATTATTAGCTTATACAGACCTACAGACAAATTTATAATTCAGTAATATTGCATATAAGTATATGGGGCCCACATATATGGGTTCAAATAAGAAAGTTATGGGTTCAGGGGTCCACAAGCCAAAAATGTTGGAACCCCTTGTTCTAGGATAGAAAAACTCAGTTCCTAAGGCATACAAAGGAAATTAGGGAACTTTTTTTTTGATGTGCTATTTTGTAGACTTGATAAGATTAAAATAATCCAAAGTATATATATATATATAATATATAATATATATAAATTATATAATATAATATATGATATAATATAAAAAAAAAAGATAAAAAATATATATATATATATATATATATATATATATATATATATATATATATATATATATATATATATATAAATTATATATTTTTATTATTAGTTTTATATTATATAATAATAAATATATATATATATATATAATATATATATATATATATATATATATATATCATATAATATATATTATATATATATATATATATATATATATATATATATAATTATATATTATATATATAATATATATAATTATATATATATATATATATATATATATATATATATATATATCTCCATAACTCATATCATTATCAGCGTTATGTGATTAATTAAAAAAATATAAAAAATTATGTCACTGAGAAGTTTGAAAAATTTTTTTTAGATTTTTAATATTAAAAAAAAAATAACATTTTTATATTAATTTTCTAATTACTAACACGAAACAAACTTTCTACCAAATGCGATTAATTTATAACATAAGACTACCAACACATGACTTTGAGTAAACCAGAGCAAATTAATAATATTAAAACATTATATATCTTTTATTTAGTAATTTATTCATGATATCACTACCATGTTTATTTATATGATGAACATGTTTTTTTTCTTTTTTCTTTTCAAAGACTAAAATTAATAATTATATCTTTGAAAATTCTTTTGAAAATATGTACGAGAAAGTAACTCACTCTCAAGTGATTGAGGTAAGACTAATAAATATACTAATTAATTTAAGAGGAAACATTAGTTTCTCAAGTAAGTACACCACTGTCTTATTTCACACACACACATACACGCATAACATATATATATATATAATATTATATATATATAATATATATAATATATATAATATATATATATATATATATAATATATATATATATATATATATATTCGGTTGTGTTGTCCGCCTGAGCTTAAAAAGATACCCTTATATACAGGGCGACTCAATGAAAACGGGCCCCTCGCGAACTTTTTGTGTTATCTCCTACAATCATTTAATAATCACTCTTATTTTGCAGGAAATGGCAGAAGCAACGTCTGTGAACACAAGTAGACTTCAACGGAAGCTCGAGCAAAGAATATCTGCTTTAAACATTACTACAAGACAGGCGCGTTCAAAAGAATCCAGGAGACTTTCATGCGCCAGCTCGAATGTGAGAACGCCCTCTCCTAAAAATTCAGAATCAGAACTTGGGGGACCACTTATGGGACCGTGGAAAACCTCAATGCAGCAAGTGAAAACTGCCCAAGCCACTCAGTGCGTCCCAAGAAGAGTACAGCCGAGCTGGTCGAGAGCGTGAGAGAGTCAGTTCCGAAAAGTTCGAGTCGCTCTGGTGGCAAGTGAAGCCAGTCCCTCGGCATATCTCGTGACACTTTCAGGAGAGTACTAGTAAACGATATAAGGGCTTACCCATACAAAATACAGATGAAGCAGATTCTTACAGCGTTAGACAAAAAGCAGAAAAAAGGCTAATTTACTGGAGAAGATCCAGGAGACCCTAGATTTTTTTAACCTCCTTTGGGCCTTAGATGAAGACAGCTTCTGTCTTGAAGAAAAGGTGAACTCAAAGATAAATGTCTTCTGGAGGATCTGCAAACCGAATGAAGTAGCCATCAAGCCCCTAGACTCCACTAAGTGCATATTATAGGCTGCAATCTTGGCCAGAGGCATCATCGGACCATTTTATTTGAGGAATCTGGCGCCACAATGTCAGTCCTCAAAATCTTCAATAGTGAGCTACAGTCCCTCTATCCGTCGCTTATGAGAAGTGTGGTTTCCAGCAGATGGAGCAAGTTCTCACACCTCAAACCTGTCCCAAAATTGGCTCAAAGTAAACTTTGGAGGCCGTTTGATTAGTCTAAAGACTGATTTTGAGTGGGAACCTCATAGCCCAGACTTTAGTCCTAAGATTTCTTCCATGGGGCTATTGTCAAGGACGCGAGTGTTCCGCAGGGGAAGGACCCAGGACCATCTCTGAACTGAAGGAAGCCACCAGGGAGGAGATAAAAGCCATTCCTTGGTCTGTTTGTAAGGACGTCTTGGACAACTTTGTGCAGCGCTTCAAAAAATGCACGGAGTTAATGGAGTCATCTTGAACACATGCTCTAGAATGAAGAAAGAGACCAAAACAATCATATTTTAATTTGAGGGTTTGCAAGACATAAATAAGAAGCCATTTACAAACTGAACCTGCTAAAACCGGAAAAAAAATTAAGATATAGGCCTATGGTTGCACCTAAATGATTTTAAAAATCGAGATATATATATATTTTAATAATATATATATATATATATATATATATAATATATATTAAATCTATATATATAATATATATACTATATAATATATTATATATATAATATAGTACGGTGATATTTGTTTAAAGCACAAATCTATCATCGATCCATATCTGCAAAAAAACTACAACTAGCTAAAAGGAAGGATACATTGTTGGATTCTTGGTAAATGTTGATTGCGGAATCTGTAAAAAAAAAGAAAAATTCAAGAACTACAATAGCTACCGCGAAAAGGAATACATTTTTGGAATTCTTGTAAAAATTTCCGTTTGGCAGGAAGCATAAATAATAATACTTCCATTAAAATAAATATTGTTATTTTTTTTAAGGAGCAGGGGACATAAAACTATATTTAATGCTAATATATATATTATAGTATATATATATATTATATAGATATATATATATTATATATAATATATATATATATTAATATAAATATATATTTATAATATATATATATTATAATATATATATTATATATATATATATATATATATTATATATATATGTATATAAGTATATATATATATTATCTATATAATATATATATATATATATATATATATATATAATATACTATATTGTATATATTTATTTTGTAAGGTTAACGGCATTGTAGGGGGCTCAAGCCGACGGGAAACACAAGGGGGGGACGTTTTCATACCCCTAGGGAGGGGTGGAGACTACCCCCGCGGACACTCCTAAAGTACCAAAGACGCGGGGGGTTTCCGGAGACCCTTCCGGAGGGGGGGGAATTCGTCCTACCCCGTAGTTCCGGAAGGGCGAGAGACCCGCGAATTCCTGCGCATCGGTGCGGTATTACCCTTGGGTATTCTTTTAGTAAATAAAAAAAAAAGCAAAATTTCATAGAAAAGTCTATTTATTTAACGAGTAACCAATAAAAGGTCTCTAAATAGGCTCTCTAATCATATACTATTTTTTTACACATATATTTTTTTTTTTATTTTTTATTTTTTTTTACATTTCTATCCTAAAATTTTTACCAGGATTCAAAAAATGTAATCTTTTTCGCTGTAGCTATTGTTAGTTTTGAGAGATTATTTCTTTAAATTTTTTTTTTTTTTTTTTTTTTTTTTTTTTTTTTTAAGCATTTCATGTACTAAAAAATTGGACCAGCATTCCAGCATGTATTCTCCTTTTTCCTGTAGCCATTGTAGTTTTTTTGAGATATGTGAGTTTTGTGGCCTTCAACCAATTTCTTCATCCTATATATATAGTTAATAAAATCTTTACAAGCGAAAATGAAAAGCATACTCGAGCACGTTCGTGCATTGTCTCAACACATTTTCAACCATGATATATTATATATAAGTATATATATATATATATACTATTATTATATATAATTATATATATAATTATATATATTATATATTTTTATTTATTACTAGATATATATATATTATTATGTATTTATTATTAATCTATTTCATGGGTGTGGCAGATTGTGCAATTAGGTGGGGGGCCACAAGTTGGTGATGTTGTATATATAATAAATAGTATATATATATACTATATATATATATATAAATAATATAAAGTATATATATATATTATATATATTAGATTATATATATATTAATATATATATATATATATATATAATATATAATATATATATATAATATAGTATTATATATAAAATTATGGTCTTCAAAATGGCTGTAGTAATATCTCTTTTATTTTCTGCAATTGTTTTTATTGTGTTGTCTGCAGCTGAATATCCAACGGTTGACGCGCCTTCTTATTGATTAACAGCTTTGGCAACCGTCGACATACTGAAAGTTTCTAGGGAGAAACAATGTCAGAGATCCATCAGTTATAAGCAAAGCTAGTTGACTTAAGCCAATATGGAAAAAAGAAAACACATTAAAACTCTTAGAAAATCATGTCACTACACATAATATAATTAGGTGATAATATTCATTATCAATTCGATTGATGTATTTTTTCAGTTTTTCTGCTACTAAATCCCTTAAAAGGTCCGTCTGGCAAACATATTAGGTTCATAATTTTTATTTTGCCCAGATTTAGGGGGGCAAGTGCCTCCCCTGCCCCCCTTCCCTGCCTACGCACCTGTTATATATATATATATATAATATATATATAAGATATTATAGTATATATATATATATATATATATAATATATATATATATATATATATTTATAGTACATAATAGATATAAAATATATATTATTATATATATACTATATATATTAGTAATATATATAAGTATATTTATATATATATATATATAATATTATATATACTATATATATATAAATATATATCATATATTATATATATATATATTATATAATAATTTTATATATATTTATATATATATATATATATATATTATATTATATATATATATAATATATAATATATATATATATATACATATAATATATAATATATATATATATATATAGGACAAAGTCTACTTGACCTTTGATCTTATAAGTAATTTTCTAATTTAACTTATTATAATTAACTACATATAAAATATAATATATGAAATCATAGGGAAATTAATCTTTTGGAAGTTATAATTCAAAGAAAGAAATATTACAAATATTCATGTGTTTACTTTATGACGCGGAGTAATTTTTAGACATTTTTACCCAATGTAGACCATAACAGGGATGCATCCGGCTTGAGTTTTTTTCTTCACCGTTCTTGAGTTTTTTGGCATTCATGCTTGAGTACTTAAGCGTTTTGTTCATATATAATATATTATACTATATATTTATATATTATATATATAATATATATTATATATATGATATATATTTGTTTAAGTAAAACAATCGGCAATAGGGGGCTCGAGCCGACGGGGAGCAGAAGGGGGGACGTTTCCATACCCGTAGGGAAGGGGCGGAGGACCCCCCGCGACAACACCCAAACCCCAAAGAGCGGGGGTTCCGGAGACCCTCTCCCGGAGGGGGGGAAATGTCCTACCTCTGTCGTTCCTCCGGAAGCGAGAACCCCGACTCCTGCCTCCTTTCGCGGTGTACCTTGTGGTATTCTCTTTAGTTACAAAAAATAAATAAAAAAATAAAATGACGGTTCGTAAACGTAACAGTGTTCCTATATATATTTGAAATCATCCAAATCCCTATATAGAAGAGTCTATTTATGGTCCATAAGATACCCTTACTATTTTTTTTGGGCTGAATAACGAGTACCGTTCAAAAGGTTCATAACTAGACTTTCTCCATATATAATATATAGTATATATAATATATATATATATAATATATATATATATATATATATATATATATATATATAATATATCATATATATATCTTCTCCGAAGAAAAGTTTATTCTGTGGAATCTTCTACGATGCTATTTCGGGACCAAGAGCCTAATTTTCACAAAGCACTGAGCTCGCAAGGAATACTACTTACAGAAGCGATTTTTCGTATTGCATTTTGTCTAAAAAATGCTTAAGTTTGCGTTCGTTTTTCTGCACACTTACACGAAAATCGTAAAAACAATGCTTATCAAAACGTAAAGAATGTTCCTTAATTTCTGTAATTTCTTAATTTTCTGTAATTTTCTAGCAGAATTTTATTCCTATATTACACAGAATAAGGAAATTCTTTTTCTTACGTTGGTGAGCATTTTTTACGATTTTGCGCTAATGTTGACGAAAACGAACGCAACTTAGCAATTTTTTTAGCACTAGAATGCAAAACGAAAACGGCTTAAGTATAATAAGCAAAGGGATATTCGAAATCAATCACAGCAAAATTATGAGTACTACATATCACTTTCGCCCCTAAAAATGAAGCCTATTTTTAAAATTTTGTTTATTTGAGAAAGAAATTCTACTGGTGATTTATTATTATTATTATTATTTATTGATTATTATTTATTATATTATTATTATTATATTAATTATATATTATATTATTATTATTATTTTATTATATATATTATTGATTATTATTATTATTATATATTATTATATATCACTATATTTTCAACAAAATTTCACTATATTTAATACTGCTTAATGTGTTTTTAAACATTTTTGAACTATTTATTATAAATTCATTATTATGTTATTACTCTTAAGACTACTTTAATGTTCGTAATTATTATTTTTAATTATTAATTATTATTATTATTATGATATTATGTATTATATTATTATATTATTTATTTGAAAAATTATTATCCATCAAAAGTTCTGTACAATTATTATTACTCGAACTTGATAATAACTTAATTATCAATTAAAGTTAATTTGGAAACGTCAAGAAATGGCAATAATTGGCAATCTTCCTTGCCGATGGTCGCTATCCTCATTAATTTTTTATTCCCAAGCTTTTCAAAATGGTGAGCGTGGGTTGATTCCTGGTTATTTTGCACTTTCCAAATTTCATATATTTTTATTAAAATTGTAGAGTTTACAAGTTTATATTAAAGTCTTCTTAGCTAAATAAAAATTTTTTATTTTTTTTCTATTTTTTTCTTTTTGTTGATTCGAAGGTTTTTAAACAAGTGACATTTTAATTTAAAATGAGGTGAAGTTGTTTACCGGCGATTAACATTTATCAATTTCATTAAGTTGAAGAAAGTTTGCAGCAAACTTGACGTCGCGCTTATAATTATGTTTTTTTTTTTTTTGCAAACTGAGGAGAGAAATGAGCATGCTGTTACTTAAGACTTTAAAGCTTATCTCATACGTGCTCACAATTTGATAACAGAGTACCAACTACCACAGAAACACTGTTTTAAATATGGATGATGCATTTATTTTAATATATATTTATTTTCCATATATATAATATGAAAGGCTTTGAAGTCACGTTCCACGGAATCGGCAAGCCGTGCTCCGCTCTGCGTTACATTACAGAGTTTTTAGTATATACGTATATATATACGTATATTTATATATATATTATATATATATATATTATAAATAATATATATATAGTAATATATATATATATATTATATTATATATAATATATATATTTTTTTTCCCCCCCCCCTTTGTATAGTATATACGTATATATATATATATATATATATATATAAATATTATATATATTATATATTAATATATAATATATATAATATATATATATATATATATATATAGATATATATTATATAAATATATAGTATATATATAATATATATATAATAATTATAATATATATATAAACTATGAATATATATATATATATAATATATATATATATTATAATATATAATATACTAATATATATAATATATATATTTACATACGGTATATATATATATATATATTACTATACTATATAATATTATTATTATATATTATATATTATAAATAATATATTATATATTATATATTATACTGTATCATAGACCACCCTCGGCCTTAACTACCATTTTGTGGTATATTATGTTCAAGTGTGGTTAGTGGTTGATTTATAAGCCTTAATCTTCTCTTAATAAATATGGTTACTGGATCCAATTCCTCATTCGCCTCTGCGATATTGACAGCGTCCATAATAAATATACATTGACTAAATAGGCTACGCAATTAGGGTATACTAAAGGATATTCCTGTGATTTACGCTGTCAAAGTGCAAAAGAGCTTGTAATGTCCTAAGGCTTTCCGGTGTCTGCCCGTTTTTTGTCGCGGTTTATGTCTTGATTTCCGGTGAATATGGTTATTTCCTGGTTGCCCTCCTTTCGTCCGATTCAAAACTAATGAAATAGAGATGTTCATTCCTATGAATACTGGTAAGGTCTTCGAAAAATCTTACTTAAAAAATGTAATAATGAAGTTTAAAAATTTTTATTAGTACCTAAGCATATATATTTCACTTGCTATCTTCAATTGACATGTAAAGAGAACTTTTTCTCTCGTGCCAGTTCAGTGTCAGTATTCCGTGCCGTGCCCCGTGCCCGTGCCCGTGCTATAATTTTTACTGGCAATACTGGTGGGAAAGAAATATAATTATTTTTTTTATTGATCTTCGAATATACATCTGTTCTAATAATTTATTAATCTAAAATTTTATCTAAAAATGAGAAATTACACACAAAAAATATACATTAAATTATATATATATATATATATATATATAATATATTATGATATTATTATATAATAATAAAAGTGAAATATTATTATTATACTCCAAAATATATAAACGCAAATATAATATATATATTTGCATAATTTATATAATCTATATATATATTATATTAAATATATATATATAAATATAACTATATATATTATATATATATATATATATATATTCTTTAATTTCTTTTCAAGTAGAGGAATGTCTTTGTGTTTAATGTTGCAATAAATATATATATATTAATATATATAGTATATATATAATTAATATTATATATCTTAACATTATATATTAAATATATATATATATATATAAATAATATATATAATATAATATATATATATATATATATATATTTTATATTTTATTATTTAATATTTATAAGTAAGTGTGAATGTGTTTGTGTTGTGTGTGTGTGTGTGTGTGTGTGTAGAAGAGACATTAAATAGCTATAAAGAAAGATCAAAATATTCATTCAGAGAGAGGAGAGATGAGAGGAGAGAGAGAGAGAGGAGAGGAGAGAGAGAGAGATGAGAGAGTCCTGTTGTTCTGTCATTACTGTCTATTTACTTATAGTAAATTTCAATGTTGAAAGTGCGGAGTTACTATAGAAAAGGTTTTGCATAAGCTTATTCCTGTCTCGACATCTTTGGATAAACTTTTGTTCTTACCCTGAAATAGTTGTTGCACTTATTTTCCTGTTAACAAAAATCGAAATACTCCTACATCAAATTTTGATCGGAAATTTACCTAAGAAGAAAGAAAAATAAATTCCCAGCTTCCTCTAAGATAAATCGTCAGAAAATCAAGAATTTCAAGATTATACCATACAATATAACATATTTTATATAAATCATATATATATATAATATATATTATATTATATATATATATATATATATATATTATATTGATATATAATAATATATATTAACAGTGGTCCCTTTGACATACGAGTTCCACCAACCTTACGAGTTTCCGAGATACGATTGATTTGTCACTCGGTCGATTCTTTTGCTTTGAATTGCAGCCACGAATTGAGGATGAAACATCGCTAGAAGATTTTCAGAGTTTATTGATGTGGAAGCCATCCCACGAAAAGTTGCAACGGTTCGTGCTCGGAGCTATTTAATGACAGTTGCCGTATTTGTGCGAACATTCTGAAAGGCGAGGAAGGACAAACTCTTAGACAAGGTTTTTTTTCTTGAAAACTCCATGCAGTGTGATTGAGGAAAGCGTGGCGAAACAAGCAAAAAACCACAGTGAAGAAAATTAAATTCAAGCTGCGATGTAGATGAAATATTTCTCACCAAAGAGTCTAACCAGTTTGTTTCTTTTACGAATCTTTCGTCTAATATTACCAGTATTTGTTTATTTATAAATTACTTTTCCTTATTTAAAAACACGTACAAAAAATACTGTGTGCATTTTGGGGCTGGAACGGATTAATGACATTTCAATTAATTTCAATGGAAAAAAATTGATCTTGAATATACGATCAAATCGGTTCGAGCTCAGTAAGTCGGAATTGAATTAAACTGAAGACAAGGTACTATTTATATTTATATATATATATATAATATAATATATATATATATATATATTAATATAAATATATATATATATTTATATATATAATATATAATATATTATTAAATTATATATTATAATATGATTATATATATATGATATATATATACTATAAATAAATATATATATATATTATATATTATATATATATATATAATATATATATATTAATATATATATAATTTTATATATATAGTATACTGTTATATATATTATATATATATATTATATATATATTATATAATTATATTATAATAGATATATATATATATATAATATAATATACATACAATATAATATATATATATATGATATATACGTATATATTATATTATATAATATATTATATATATATCTATATATATACTGTTATATAATATATATATATATATATATATCTACTATATTATATCTATATTATATTAAATATATATTATAATATATATATATGTATCTATATATTAAGGTATAATATATATATATATATATATATATATATATATATATAAATTATATATATCTATAATATCATATATATATACTATATAAAAGAGAAGAACCAGAGTAAGATTAAGAAGGAAGGCTTGAAATCTTTAAACCCAGGGTTTTCCTAAAGACAGTCTCTAAAGGTTTCCTTTGTCTATAGGAAAGATATCTGCATTTGTTCAGCACGATATTGTTTGGAAATACTAACAAAAATTTATCTGAAAGCTTCATAAAACATTTAAAATTTTATTCAATGAACCAAATTTGAAATTGAAATCAAATTTAGATAAAAAAACAATTCATATTTGTTCTTTAATGTTTATACACTCAAATAATAATTTTAAGTCAGAATCTTTCTAAGATTTACCACATTTTAAATTAACAAATAAAACATTATGAACTATTTGATGTCGTGGAGCCGGCAACTTATCTCCATCACTTTGTTTGAAATTGATGGATAAAGAACATATTTATACTAAACAAAATAAACGAAGGCTGTGTAAGTAATTTCTGGTCAGTTGCTAGAAACTTCGGGGCTGTGGTCAATATGAAGATTATCCGTTGCATTGGCTCTGAGGCTGAGAACACTTTTCTGCCATTCTTACTCTTCCTGCTGAACCGTGGAGTTTTTACAAAATCATTTAAAATATAGTGAATCAGTGAGAACAGTAAAAAACTATAGTGAAATTTTTTATAAATACTATTTATAAAATAATAGATAATAATAATATAATAATAAAATTAAATAATAATAATAAAATAATAATAATAATAATAATAATAATAAGAAATAATAATAATAATTAATAATTAATAATAATAATAATAAAATAAAATAATAATATAATATTATATTTGTAATATAATATATATATATATATATATATATATATAATTAGTATATATATATATATATATATAATAATAATATATATATATATAATATAATATTATTATATTATATTATATATAGTATTATATACAGCTTGATCCATGGCTTCTCCATTTCCGCTTACTATCTTGGGAATTTCCAATAATTTGGTGTTACCTATTGTAGACACCATAATAGCAAGTCTGTCCACCCTTTCACTACCTGTTGTATCAAACACAAGTTTGCTATTCCAATGAATGGTTAGTATTGTGTCTGGCTCAAAGGATTCTTTTATTCTTGACAAAATTTCTTTACAATGTCGCTGACGTTCACGTTGAAAAGTTGTTCTGTTCAGTGCAATTTCGTTTGGATCATGTCCCAAGGCTTTTGTGGTTGCGATTAATATCATCATGGCAGCCCTATCAGTAAGGTTATTCCGGTCAAGCATTGTTATTAATTATGGTGAAATAGCTTTCGTGAGCCCTCGCTTATACGTTTTGGAGGCTAGTTTATCCTTGTATGCGGGCTTTGCAAGTTTGCACTTTCCTCATCTGAATACTGCTGGTGCTGTTTGTTAACAAAGTTGTTTCGGAGACGATTTTCTTTTCAGGCTCTGATTTTTGAAGTCTTATCAAATGCTTATCAAGTCTGACTTGATTCTTTTTGTCTTAACCATTGTTCTATTGACAAGACCACCAATACGGCC